>APFE030540519.1:0-24728 GCA_000404065.3 Pinus taeda | reverse complement strand
AATTGTACTTGACAGCAGGGGGCTGCCCTGGGGTAAAAATAGACATCATAACCAATATGGTTTCATCAATGTGCTCACTTGTCTTAAACCCCAACACAAAAGATATCATATCAACCACTAATCTACCCATTTCAGTGAAGCAGGCATAGTGAAAAGGAGGTGGCTCCTTGGGCTGGCTATATGCTCTCATGAACACTTTGGCAATTCTGGCTATCTTTGAGCTAGAGAGTTTGGGACCTTCATCCAGTAAGTACTTCATGGTAAGAGGAAACTGGAGGTGGGTTGGTTTGAAGTTCAGCATCTAATTGATAGAGTTAGGAGTGATATAGAAAAGAGTAGTCCCATATGGACTTTTAACTGCTCTGTTTGTTGGCTCATAGTTCTCACAATAGAGGTGAATGATCTCAGGGAATATATTCACAGAGGGGAGGTAGTATCTAGGTAGATTTGATTCCCAAATGCCACAGACATCATCTTGATTTAAGTAACTATTTCTGAGCTCACAGACTGCTTGAAGATGGTTTGGAAGCCTACAAGGTCTTGGATCAGGTAATCTCTATCAGCCAAGGGCAAATGTTCTAACTCTTTGTGGGGTGCATTGAGGGGAGTGATGTTTAAGGCCACTGGACCTTCCATGGCTTAGCTCTATTGCTTTTAGAATTGGAACTTTTGACTCTGTGCAGGTAAAAATGGGTAAGACAATGGCTTTGTGGATTTCTCCGGGATTTTCACCGTTAAAACTGGTTTGTTGGCCTGAATTCAGTTTTGTGGATTGATGTCAGTTGGAGAAGCAGGAGCTATGGGCTTTTTTGGCACAATGGACTTCAATTGTGGGCAAAGACGGCCTTGGGGGTTCTTTGGAGAGTTTACAGGGCCGAATGAGCTCAATTTTAGATGACCGTGTAGATTTACAGTGAATTTGGAAACTCAGAGGCTTATAGGGGGATTTTTGGGCAGCTACACAGTGTTTTTTCCTTTAAATTATGGCTGTTGGTGCTAAATTTACAGAGAAACTAATGGAAAACAGGGTCGGGAGTGAATTGCTAGTAAATACCTGTTTTCTCGGTGAAATGGGCGACTTGCAGGCGACCAGGTGGGTCGAGGGGCCGAGTTGTGCAATGTACTTGCTGCTTGGCAGACTTGAACGGTCGAAAATGGTGTTTTGCACGTAATTTGCATGTACAGGTGCGTACAGGAAACAAACAGATAATGGGTAAAAACAAACACTTTTACCCTTTTTACCCGAAAATTTTGACTTTGGCGGGTTAGGGGTGCTTTTTTGGGATGACGTCAGCATGACGTCATTTTTGTCGTTTAGCGGGGTACGGACGCTAACATGGCAGGTGACGTGGCATATGACGTGGCGAATGACATGGCGGGTGACGTCATCAGGTGACATGGGCATGACGTCAACAGGGAGGGGGCAGGTGGTAAGCGGTAATATCGCACCGCTTTTGGGGGAAAGCGGTTTCGGGGGAGGGGGCTTTGAACACACCGGGCGCTTGACACGCGTCCTCGGTACGGCGGAAATACCGCCCATCCCCCGGACGCTATTGTTCGGTAGGTTGGGGCTTCCGAAATCGCTGACTACCGTCAGATCTGGGAGCGGCGATCAGACGGTTGGCGGGCGATGAAGGTGGCGGTCAGTGAACAGTGGCGGACCCATGTTAATTTTTGCGATTTGTAATGTTTTTCTGTGTATTTGCGGACTTTGGAAGAGTGGGTTTTTTGGGCAAAAATGCAGATTTTTGGCTATTTATTTAGCTAGAGGCCAAATAAGTTCTGATGGGCACGTGGAGGGTTGTTATTGGCCCCTGGTGGACCAATAACTCCCTAAAGAAAAATTAAAATATGGTTATAGTTAACCAAGGGGCGAGGTATTTATTTTTTGGGGTTTTTTGTGTTTTTATACATATTAAAAAGGGGGGAATGTACATAGGAGCTATATAGTAAGGTTAGTAGGTTTATATGATTGTGGGAGATGGGTTTGTGTGGTTTAGGCTAAGTTTCATAGAGTGAAACTTAGGCCAAGGGGAAAGGAAAGGATGACATATGATGAGGTTTAGGAAGCTTTGGCAACAAGGAATAAAGACTTTTTACAAAAGAAATGTGGCTTGTTTTGCCTAGGTAAAACACCTTTTCACTTAGTTCTTGCCATGGAATGAAGTGGACTAAAGGTAATGAGCAGATCTCATTTCCCTTTGGGGGGAATGTTAGTAAGTGTTTCTTGGGAAAATGGGGAGGGGAATTAGTCATGCTCCATTTGTTTTGTAGCCACCTTGCCATGGTACCTTATGCTTTTTATGAGATGACCACTTGTTGCCAAGGAGCCAATTTCCCACAAACCATGCTTCTATACCATCAAAACTGCCTACCCAACCTAGTATACCTAGCATTTTTTCTTCATTCTCATTGGGTGCACTTGAACTGGCAAACCCTGACTCTTCTCTTCTCTTTTAGCTGCCCTCTTATCTAAGTCTACCCTTATTTCTTCCAGGGCTCAGATTAAGCTGTTGAGACCCTTTGATTCTCTGCTTAGCTACTTGCCTGCCAAGCTTAAACTGTTTGTGCAGACCTTTATTCTCTATTCTAAGACAAGTAAAATTCAAACATGATCTAGCCAGGATTAAGCTGTTTGGCTAATCATCAATTGTGGCAAGAGTTATCCCCATATACATAGTGAAAATTCATCAACATATGGAACATTTGCAGCATAAAAAGGATGAACATATTTGGCACTTCCCTAGTCAATCATGAAAAATGAAGCCTATTGGTATAGGAAGCTAACACATTCCACATGACCGGTGATAAGAGTTTGTTTAGTACCTTAGAGAAGAAAGACCTCCAGATGCACATAGATATGGGTAATGATGAAAAGTATAGTGTTTCAAGAGTGGGCACGGTTGTTTTTCAGAGGGAGCATGGAGCTCGCATCACCTTGACAGATGTGAAGTATGTGCCAGGACTGAAGAAGAACTTGGTATCGATCACGATGTTGGAGGACAAAGGCTACGATGTTGTCTTCAGTAAGGGAAAGGTTTTCCTTAGACACATCACCACGAGACAAGAGAAGCAGATCGGTTCACGAGTCAAGAAACTGTATGCTCTTGAGGTTCAAGATGCATGCAAAGCCTTGAGGAGTAAGGCAAATATTGGATACTTGGTGGTTGAGAGGGAGAGTACATTACCTCTCAACATGCAGTGCCAGAAGAAGTCTCAGACAATTGTGGAGGAGCCACAATTAGTGAAGAATCTTCAGGAAGTTGTGGAGCAACCACAACTGGAGAAGCCGAGAGGAGACCAAATGGAGGCATCAACTCATGCAGAGACCTCCAGTAGGGGGAAATTTCAAGCCAAGTGGGCACAGGGATCACATGAATCCATACCTCCAGGTGAGAGGTGGGGCGATGTGAAGCAATAGTCTCAAGAAGGCTGAAATAGGGGTAGGATCCTTGAGGTACCCAGCCTCTTTGATTAGACCTTGCTACAGGAGCCCCGACGAGGAGTAGTAGGACTGGCTAAGTGGGTAGAGATAGATGTGGATGGAGCAGCAGAGGAAGGTTCAGCGTCAGAGGGTGTTTCTAGCCCAACAGGGAGGTTAGTTGGGAGATCAATTACTTACTTCTCAGTAACTGAGTTGCAGTATAGCAATGGGCAGCATGATGCAACATGATGAGAGGAGGTGCAGTGCGGATGCAGTGCTGGGAGATAGGACCAGCAGCAGCATGGATGTAGCGGGAGGAATCAGTGGGATTGATGCAGTCAAAGATCAAAGTGACAGAGGCTAGAGCAATCAGATACTAAAGGGCACAGAGGTGCAGAGTTTTCAGTCGACAGAGGCAATAGCAGTCAAAGACTTTGATGACAGAGGCATCATTTTGATTCAGGTTGGATATTTTTGTTTTTGGAGTTGCTGGAGCAACAACACTTGAGAGAAGTGTTGCATGCAGAACATTCCAAATGTTCAATATCGAGTTCAAGTTGAATGCCTTTCTTGTTGAGTGGGAGTGTTAAAAATAGAAACAAGAAATGTTATAAATAGGATTGCTATAGATAGCATTTCAGGTATCAATGTGGAAAATAGCAACAAGAAATGTTAAAAATAAAAATGCTAAAAATAGCATTGCTATAGATAGGATTTCAGGATATATTCCGATTTTGATTTGTCCTTGAATCAAAATTGAGAATTAAAATTCGAATTTAGTCTCACTAGCTGTTTGAAAAATAATTAATTAATTCATCTTGAGTTAACTAGATGGAGAAAATCAAACATGAAGTCTTTGTGAAGACATGCAACAATTATCCCTTTGATTGAGGCAGTTATCCCTTAATTAAGGAGATAAGGATGAGTTGTATTTGAGTTGTAATTAGTTAGCTCAGTTAACTAAGTTATTTCCAGTTAAATTAATTCCAAACAGTTTGAGGAACTAATTGTGAGTTTCGTCAGTTAATGCATGCATGCATCCAATTAGTGTTCTCCAGATAACTGAATATTCTCTCATAAATAACTCATGCATGTCAGTTCAGAGAAAGACCTAGTTGAGATTAAAAGAAGGGACAGTGTACTATCAGTTGGAGGAATTTTCCTATAAGGGAAACTCATCCATGCAGAAGGAATTCACTCCTTCAGGATTGCACAGTTATTTCAGAGCTCAGAACAGTGTGTGAGGGATTATTACACATAGGTGGCAACTTGAGGACCCAGGAGAAACTGCACAAGGAAATAGGAGGCTTGGAGGACTGAAGGAAGGCATATGTGTTGTCTATTCTATCTATGAGCAGTAGTGAGGGATTGTACTGAAAGATGGATAGCTTGTGAGTTAAAGCTTTATGTAATCCTAAGATATTTCCACTTGTATGATAATACAGATAGCGGGGTTTTTAGCTGAGGCTTTCCCCAGAGT
The DNA here is from genome assembly GCA_000404065.3 of Pinus taeda. Taxonomy (NCBI): domain Eukaryota; kingdom Viridiplantae; phylum Streptophyta; class Pinopsida; order Pinales; family Pinaceae; genus Pinus; species Pinus taeda. The sequence goes on along the minus strand of APFE030540519.1, from coordinate 19,824 downwards.
ATTCTTTTGTGTTTCATGTGTGATTGAATCTCTTCTCTTTATATGTGTTCTGTTTGATCTTGCTCAAAATCGATTAAGCTTCCGCAAGTTGATTGTAGAAGTAGATTAAGTATTTTTCTTAGTACATTGCATAATCAGTTTAATCTATGGTGAAATTTCTACATTTTGAGATATATTCCAATTTTAATTTGTCCTTGAATTAAAATTAGAATTCAAATTCAAATTTAGTCTCACTAGCTGTTTGGAAAAATAATTAATTAATTCATCTTGAGTTAATTAGTTGAAGAAATTCAAACATGAAGTCTTTGTGAAGACATGCAACAATTATCCCTTTGATTGAGGAAGTTATCCCTTAATTAAGGAGATAAGGATAAGTTGTAATTGAGTTGTAATTAGTTAGCTCAGTTAACTGAGTTAAGTCCAGTTAAATTAGTTCTAAACAGTTGGAGGAACTAATTGTGAGTTCAGTCAGTTAATGCATGCATGCATGCAACTAGTGTTCTCCAGATAACTGAATATTCTCTCATAAATAACTCATGCATGTCAGTTCATATAAAGACCCAGTTGAGATTAAAGGTAGGGACAGTGTACTATTAGTTGCTAGAATATTCCCATGTGAATATCCCTTGCATGCAGAAGGAATTTATTACTTGAGAATTGCACAGTTACTACAGAGGTCAGAGCAATGTGTGAGGTAAGAATCACACGGGTTATAGCTGGAGGACCCAAGAAAAACTGTGCAAGGAAATAGGAGGCTTGGAGGACAGAGGAGAAGGCATATGTCTTGTCTATAGTGTCTATGAGCAGCAGTGAGGGATTGTACTGGGAACTGGATAGCTTGAGAGCTAAAGCTTTGTGTAATCATGAGATATTTCCACTTGTATGATAATACAGATAGTGGGGTTTTTAGCTAAGGCTTTCCCTAGAGTATTCTTTTGTGTTTCATGTGTGATTGAATCTTCTTCTCTGTTATATGTGTTCTTTTGATCTTGCTCAAAATCGATTAAGCTTCTGCAAGTTTGATTATAGATTTAGATTAAGTATTTTTCTTTAGTACATTGCATAATCAGTTTAATCTATAGTGAGAATTTCTACATTTTTATCCATTTTCCTAAAGTTTGGAATGAGACTAAGGAAAGAATGATTTGGACATTAAAGCATGTACTTGGAGGAGGGGGTCATGGGATACTTTTCCATCCATGACTACCATTTACTTATGTTTGTCCATATTTAAGGAAACATGCTAGGTTGGCTTAATTGTCAGCTTTTGAATTTTGGTGCTTGAGGATGTGGAAGCAAGATTTAAGAGGGAAGAATTCAAGAGCTTTGGAGATTCTTTGGAGCAAGAGTTTAAGATGGTTTTCTTTAGGCCAAGTGCCTTTGTACAAATATTAAATTGTTAGAAGAGAGTCCCCCAAGATTGTTAAATTTTGTATATTCAAATATTTTGCCAAGATTAGACCTCGTAAAAGGCCATACATCTCCCCTTGATTATTGTTTTGAAATTTACGTAACGTATTTTTGACGGTCCACTTTTTTTATGAAAACATCATTACTACCCTCTCTAAAATAGTTGATCATCAATACAATTTTAATGTTATTGCAGATATCCATAGTGACAAAATTGGCCAACATAAAAGATTGAAAATGGGAGTTGCCTAGAATATTAAGCGAGTGACATACATGTGGATAGCTAGCAGAGTAAACGAATGAACCATTGGATGAAATTTTTATAAAGTGAAGGTGTAGGCAAAAGACACGAGAATTTTGAAATAGAATCAACTGCAGTTTGTTGATAACCCTGAACATATTGAGAGCATGGCATCTTCATCCAACCACATCCCCAAACTACATTGAAGCACACATAGAATCAAATATGCATATGGTGGAAATTCATGAGAAAATAGACATTATGGAGCCACTATTAGGAATAGAAGAAGAGAGGCCCCATAACTACATCAATTTTGGAATTTCAATAGCTAAAAGGATTTATGGAGGTTGGTTTTAACTTCAACCACAAAAAATTGAGCCCACAACTATTGGATCTTCTCCCTAGATTGAAGTGTTGATTAATTCATCATAATATCAACAAGAAAATAGAGCTTCAAGAATTGCCCTTGGAAATTTGGGAACTTCCTAGCCTGAAGGAAACAAGAGTGGACATGAAAGAACATCTAAAGCTCTATGCATGTTCTTTAACTTCAACACTAAAATGCTAGTGTGAAGACTACTTGAAATTTTTGCTTGATAGAACTGTACAACAATGTTTCTACAACATTGTTTGGTGATATTCCCTACCATGGTATTCACTTCCTCCCAACTCTATGATTATAATTGGGACATCATAGTTATTCTCTGATTTTTTTTTACCTAACATTCTTCTAAGAGGTATCGTAATATGGTAAATGTTCCTCTCATTGGTGAGATTCCTATCCATGTAACTTGATTCTATATGAAGTTGATGTTTCAGATTGTTGTCATAATATGTAACCAAAGTGTTATAACCTGTAACAGAGTTGTTAGGAAGTAATGTAAGAAAATATATACATGTGAGAAAACCTCATATGAGAATGAAAACACTACAGAGTTAAGTCTATGGAGAGCTTAAAGTTTTATGAGATATATATATGTGTGTGTGTGTGTGTGTGTGTGTGTGTGACAATTGAATTAATAGAAATGTGTTAAAATAGTGCATTATAGGACTTCTTCTTGTTCTTCATTTGTAAATCTCTTCACAGTATCTTCTCTATATGATTTCCTGAGGTCTTTCTAAGTCTAATTTAGCTTTTCCCTTTTCTCACTTGCTTGTTGTTCCTTCAAAAAGGGCCCTCTCAATGTTTGCAAAAGTATCCCTATCTGAAGAGTGCTCTATTGAAGTTTTTGTCGTTTGTCATTCTATTTGTTGCTTTTTAATTCAATGTCTTGCATAATCTTTGGCTACACAATTGCAATGTGAGAAGGTCTTTCACCGATTTCAACACGGCCATTTTAAACCCTAATTTCACGCTGAATGTGAATTAATTATAGTAAAAAGATTATGTATTGCATTACAAGGGTTTATTGGACATTGTTATTTAGAAGAAGAACCCCTTTCTGATAATAATTAAGATGTACAAAAGTATATGCTTAGGAGCTTGGAAACTAAGGGGCTTATTAAGATCATTAATAAGACCATCTTTTCTTTCATATCAAAGTAGAGAGTGACACTGATAAACCTTATCAGAGTCTTCATATTGTCTTTCAACATCTTAGTTATGTCAATATCACTAATTAAGCAAATCAATAAGAAACTCGATGTATTGAAACCTAAGAATTTTGACCTTTGAAAAATTAAAGTAGTTAAAGATTCAACTGACTCAAGAAAAAGATCAATATGTTAAATTAGACAAAACTTACACCAATCAACTTTACCCTGATGTTTATAAGGATTTAACCTCTATTTTTTTTTCTTCCCATGTGCAATAATTTTCCTAATAATGTAAACTAGTTTTCTATTTGTCACACTTTTCTAATAGCATGGAAAGAAATGTGGTCGATCATGCAAAGTGGTATATATGGAAAATTAATTTTTTTTCTTCCCATGTGCAATAATTTTCCTAATAATGTAAACTAGTTTTCTATGTGTCACACTTTTCTAATAGCATGGAAAGAAATGTGGTTGATCATGCAAAGTGGTATATATGGAAAATTATGTGGTGTATGAATTTTTATACTTGTTTATGGTAAAAAAAAAAAAAAAAAAAAAAAAAAAAAAAAAAAAAAAAAAATTCGCTCTACTCATTATGCACATTATGCACAGGTGACAAAGGACAAGATTTTTCAGAATTAATAAAATTCTAAATTTGCAAATTTACGAGCATCTAAGGAAATGGAGAAGCTCTTGAAAGAAATTTCAACTCTCATGGCAAATCTATAATTAATGTAATGATTTGATTTGATTAAGTGGATGTCTCATATGTACCAGCACAATTAAAGTAATTCAAAAACATAAGGTAACACACCTTCAATTTTCTTTGTTCATAGATTCTAAAGCCATTGCAGAAAATGGTCAACGTATAAATTTTGTGGGTTTCAGCGTATGAATCATGATTTTTCCTCTTGTGGTTTTCGTTACATGAATCATGAATTTTCGATTTTTTGGTTTAATTGTTTTTATAAAGTAAAAATGAGAGAAACAAATATATAAATATATAAATGAAAATAGTGAAAAATAAAATTATAAAATAAATGTGATGAAGTGATTAACGTAAGGGATGTAATGGTTTAAAATTATTAAGTTATTAACATTTATGTCATTATATTTCAAACCATTGGGTAGTTGATAGTGAATGCATGAATTATTGGATGAAATTGTTAAAAAACAAGGGTGTAGGTAAAAGATACTAGAATTTTGAAATCGAATCAATCGTTGTTTATTGATAGATCTAAGCATATCGAGAGCATAGCATCTTCATCGAAGACACATGCTTAAACTATACTAAAAACACACATAGAAGAAAATATGCACATGGCAGAAGTTCATGAGAAAACTAACATTGTGGAGCCACTATTAAGTAAAATAGGGATCATGAATTTTTAAAATTTTTACGTTATGGATGCAACACAGTAGCCTAATACCATGCTTCAATAATCACTCAACTACCAAACTCCAGTTCTAAGTCAAATTTCCAAGTTCTCCCTAGCTTTCTTTGGTAATTCAAGTTTCATTCCTAATAGGGTGGTCACATGGAAGCTACTGAGAGCCTGAGGAACATTTCTTCTCTAAAAAGTCGTGCAGGATTTTGAATTCTTTAAATTTAGAAGCCCGCATAGGACTTTGGAAGCATTGAGAAGCTTCAAAATGCCATGGAAAATAACCTCTCGAAAGCACCAATGGTTGGGTTGAGGAAGATGGTCGCACAGTTTTACTCACTCAATGGATCCCCTCTTCCCCTTTCTGAAACACAAAATTCAACTCGGGTAAGCGAGTATTACAAATGCAGATAAGCTCATGGTTTTCAATATACATTTTTATGTAAGCGAAGCATCCCAACATAAAAAATTATATTGCTAAACTATGGGATTAAAAAATGTATATTGCTAAAGTATGAGCTTATCTGCGTGTGTAATAATTACTTTGTAAAACTCCATTTGTTTTCATTAAAATTGCAACATTTAAATGGTTTGATAAAAATCCAAATTGAGAATAGTGAAATAGGAGCAGATTGATTGTAATAATGGCAAGCCTAGTGTGAGTAAAATATATTTCTAGATTTGTGCATGATTTTTTTATCCTATGCTTTGGAGAAGAACTGATAAGTGGAATCTGGACGGTTTGGGAACTCTGGATCTCATCAATAAGTGAGTGGAACAAACTTCATGATTCAATAAGTAATTTATGTGTTTTGGTCAAATATGTGAAAAAAAAAATAACATAAAAGTGTAATTTTTTAACTAAACCTTAATTGGTGAAGGGTTAATTTATTATCAAAACATTAGGATTCAAGGGAAAAACTTTAAACATAATTTTTCTAGATGGGAAGCAAAAAGACCCAAAACGTAAAAACAAATTATTTGATGGGTAATCAAGAATCCAAATTCCAACCATGTGTATAACACATCCCCCTCCTCCCACCCCTAAAATTGTTGGTAATTTTTTTAATACAAAAAAAAAAAAAAAAAAAAAAAAAAAAAAAAAGCAATATAACAAATTGAATTAAGCCAACTTATAATTTTTATTGTTTCATGTTTTATCATTTCACTACATCGCCTCCATAATAGAGCCAACATTTGCCTCCTTTTCTTGTTTTCTTTTTTTTTTAATAATTTGATTTTAGATCTATTACCTCATCGTTCTAACACTCCACTACAACATCTTGCTAGAAAGTGTGGCAAGAAAGGCTCAATTGGCAGGACAACTTGGAGGCAGTTAACTAATGTGTCATGGCTCTTGTCACTCAGTTAAATAAACAAATTTGACTTAGTGGGCTTGGAGTTCAGTCATACATGTGTTGATTGCTAAATTTTAGCAATCTAGTTCAGTTATTTTCAGTTGTACGCAGTTAACTAACATCTAACAATTAATAAAGTCAGTGAAAAGTCAGTTGAAGGTCAATTGAGTAGTGAGATAGCAGTGTAACTTAAAGATCTGCCAGTTAACTGATCAATCGGCCCAAAATAGCCTAGACATGCATGGAATTCAAATTACTTAGCTAGAGTGGAAGAGACAAGGCTAGCGTAACATTAATTGTATACTAGTTGAGTGTACAGTTTTTGCATGCAGTGAAGAGATCAATTCCTTGGGAATTGCTCAAGGAAATAGGGAATTCCCTATTGTTTAGGAGCTCGAATTAGCTCAAAATTTTGCAAGGAAATAAGAGGTTGGAGGAGACAGAAATTGGCTAAGTGTTGGCCAGAGGTACTCATTCAGCAAAGAAAACAACTTTGTTTTTGTAGGTGGTGCTCAGAGCTAAAGTATGCAATTGTAATAATTTCTCTATTCAATTGATTAATGCAAAGAGACTTGAGGGGTTTTTCCCAGTAGGATTTCCCTAGAAATCATTGTGTACTTGTGGTTTTGCTTGTTACATGTCTATGCATGTTGTTCTAAATTGTGATTTTCATTCCACAGATTAGTAGAGTAGAATTGATCTCCTGATTTTAGTTTGATTTCATGAAGAGTTGCAATTTCTATTAAATTTCTACATGGTATTAGAGCCCTGAAATCACATTAGAATTTCGAATATGTCCCTCAAGAATTTAGAATTTGTAGCTTTAGTGTAGCAACTTTTCTTTAGATTCGAGAGAATGTATTTCAATGGACTGAGATTGGAGTATTCCCTGGAGGGTGGCTTGGATTTCATAGCCTGGAAGGACCGAATTGAAGCAATGCTTGAGGATAATGGTGTGTTAGAATATGTTAAAATGGACATTGTGAAAACCCAACAGTCTGATGCACAACAATTAGCCCAATGGAAGAAGGATGTTGAAAAGGCCAGGAGAATTCTTCTAGAAGGTGTGAGAGACCATGTGGTCTCGAATCTCCATGGCAAAGAAACACCATTTGCTATGTGGAAGACATTGACTAGGCTATTCAAAAATAGCAGTGACCATAGAAAATTGGTCCTGAAAAACAAACCAATAGGATGCAAAAAAATGATACCATTCCACAACATCTCTCCAGATTCACTCAAGTTCAATATGAGCTTGGAGGTGTTGGGGATAATGTTGCATAAGGTGATCTAGTGAGCCTAACTCTTCTAGGCCTTTCAAAATCTCGGCACAACTACCAAGACTCTATGAATGGAAGGGAAAATTTACCAAATCGGGATTGTGGTCTGATTTGGTTCAAGAAGAGATGAGGAGAAATACTAGAGATGAAGTATCATCCAGAGTAGAGGATGACGATAATTTTGCCTTTGTTGGGAAGGGGAAGAAGGAAAAGGAAAGAAGACCCAAAGAAAAACTTGAATCCAACCAAAATAATGGCAAGAAGAAAGACTTGAGCAAGATAAAATGCTTCCATTGCCACAAATACAGGCACTATGCACAAAATGTTCACATAAGAAGTCTAACAAGAAGCCTTCAGGAGGAGGAGGAGTTGAAGCACTGGCTTCACAATTCGAATTAGACTTCACCCTAATAGCATGCATGGCAGCACTGCTTTGGGGAGTGTGTGGTACCTTGATTCCGGTGCCTCGTTCCATATGACAGGGTGCAAGAAATTTTTCAGTAGCCTGGAGAAGGTTCTCTACATGCATATTGAATTGGAGGATGACGAAAGGTACAATACTACAGGAATTGGTACTGTCACCTTTGAGAGGGAGAAAGCATCCCCTCTTCACCTCAAAGATGTTATGTTTGTACCTGGGCTGAAGAAGAACCTGGTCTTTGTAGCAGTATTGGAGGATAGAGGCTATGATGTTATTTTCAGTAAAGGGAAAACCTTTATGAGACACATAGCTACCGAGAAAGTGAAGCAGATTAGAGTTCAAGTGAAGAACCTCTACAAATTTGAGGTGGGATATTGCGTTGCATTGAGCAACAAGGCAGAAAAAGCGCAAAGTCGAAATGTTGGAGAACTCTGGCACAAGTGATTGGGTCGTCTACACCATGGTGCCTTGAAAATCATGCGACAAATTACCATTGGTCTCCCTAAAGGCTCCCTTGACCATTAAGATCTTTGCAAGGGTTGCACATTGGGGAAATATGTCAAACTCACCTTCCATGGTCGAGATAGAAAAGCAAATGCAATCTTGGCATGAGTCCACTCTAATGTTTGTGTACCTTTCTCTACAACCTTCACAGCAAAACATAAGTACTATGTAATTTTTATTGATGATTTTTCTAGAAAATGTTGGATTTTCTCCATGAGGAAAAAGGATGAAGTGTTTTCCAAATTTGTAGAATTTAAGGCATTAGTTGAGAAGACGACTGGGAATAAGGTGAAGGCTCTCAGGAGCGATAACGGAGGTGAATTGTTCTGAATGCCTTCAAGGATTTCTTTGTTAAAGAAGGTATTCAAAAAGAACTAATAATACCCCATAACCCACAGTAGAATGGGGTAGCTGAGAGGAAGAACGGGAGCATAATCGGAGCTGCAAGAGCTATGCCACATCATTAGGGGATTTCATTGCATCTATGGGCAGAAGCATTCAACACAATAATTTACTTGCAAAACCAAAGTCCTCATAGAATACTTGGTATGATCACATAGAAGGAAGCTTTCTCTGGGAAAATGCTTGATGTGTCTCATTTCAGATTTTTTGGATCTTCAATTTATTGTCATGTCTCCAAGGATTTGAGGAGGAAACTAGAGCCTACAACAGAGTTTGAAGTTTTTGTAGGATACACCAAAACTCAACACAATTACCAGGTGTATTTACCTTTACTGAGGATGACAGTGGTGAGGATAGATGTCAAGTTTGATGAGGAGAAGGCTATGAGATGCTCTCTAGAACGAGAGTTGAGTATCCCACTGAAGCATGAGCTTCTAGCTCCAAAGGAGGATCATCAAGATGAGCTTCAAGAAGTTGTGGAGAAACCGCAAATGGAGGAGCGGAGAGGAGGTTGAGTGGAGACACCCACTCAACCAAAAACATCCAAAGAAGGGAGAAAGAGAACCACAGAAGTTGATATATTATTGCAAGATGTTAAGGAGAATGTGGGAACCCCTACATCAATACGCGAGCAGAGGAGGTCACCTGAGAGGTACATTGGTTACATGGCTCTCATAACAGAGCTCATTGAGTCAAAGCCTTCTTCATTTCAGGAAGAAGTTTCTCAACCTATTTGGGTTGATGCCCTGGTGGAAGAATATGAATCCATCATGAAGAATAGTGTATGGGAAGTGGTGCTGAGACCAAAAGGGAAATCAGTGGTTGTTTCCAGATGAATCTACAAAGTAAAGCATGCAATTGATGTGAGCATCAAGAAGTACAAGGCCGAATTTGTGGCCAAAGGATTTTCTCAGGTAGAGGGAGTTGACTATGAGGAAACATTTGCCTCTGTGGCAAGGTATTCATCCATCAGATCAATTCTTGCATTAATTGCGTAGATGTGGTGGAAGATCCACCAAATGGATGTGAAGACCGCCTTTCTCAATGGTGTTGTTGAGGAGGAAATTTACATAGAGTAGCCAAAAGGATTTGAGACATCTGATCAGGGGTCACATGTGTGCAGACTCGGGAGAGCATTGTATGGTCTTAAGCAAGCGCCCCAAGCATGGTACACTCGGATCGACATTTATCTCAGTGGATTGGGCTTCCCCAAATCCACTGAGATAAATCGACATTTATTCTTGTTTTGTATGTTGATGATTTAATATTAACAAGTGATGAGTAAATGATTTGCTCTTGCAAAGAGGATCTTGCAAGGGAATTTGAGATGAAAGACATGGGCTTAATGCCTTACTTTCTCGGGCTAGAAGTATGGCAAGGTGATGGTGAATTGGTTGTGTCTCACAGGAAGTATGCCTCTAAAATACTTCATAGATTTCACATGGAGAAGTGTAAGCTTGTGGCCCACACCTCTAACTACAAATTGGAGGAAAAAGAATGCTACTTTAGGTGAAGAGGTTGATGCTACCATTTACAGGCAGCTTGTGGGGTCTTTGATGTATCTCGTGAACACAAGACTCGACATGTGTTATGCAGTAAACCAACTTAGTCAAGCTATGGTGAGGCCTACCAAGTTGTATTGGAACGCAGCAAAGCATGTGTTGCGATACCTCAGAGGCACTATCGAGTATGGATTATGGTATAGGAGGACAGAGGGAGTGAGGCTCCAAGGCTTCACTGATGCAAATTGGGCAAGGACTCCATCAGACAGGGAAAGTAATTCAGGTGATATCTTCAGTGTTGGGTCCGCATCTATTTCCTAGTACAATATGAAGCAAAGGTCTATGACACTCAGCTCAACAGAGGTTGAATACGTGGTTGCAAGTCAAGCAGCATGTGAGGCCATATGGATGAGGAAAATACTTGTGGTTATTTTCAGTCAGGAGATGGATCTGACGATGATATATTGTGATAATCATAATTGCATTAAGCTCTCTGAGAATCTAGTATTTCATGACAGGTCCAAGCACATTGATATCTGGTATCATCATTTGTGGGACTGTGTGCAAAGGAAAATTATGTTGCTATAGTACATTCCAACCGAGGAGCAAGATGTTGACATCTTGACAAAGGCATTATCAAGAAGTAAATTTGAATTCCACAAATGCAGGATAAGGTGGTGAAAAATCTCTTTCTTGCTAAGAGGGAGTGTTAGAAAGTGTAGCAAGAAAGACTCAATTTCACTTTAACCTTAGTCAAATTAAGTAAATCAAAATTCCACATCAGTGGGACAACTTGGAGGCAGTTAACTAATGTGACATGGTTCTTGTCACTCAATTAGATCAACGAATTCGAGTTAGTGGGCTTGGAGTTTAGTCATGCATGTGTTGATTGCTAAATTTTAGCAATCTTGTTATAGGCTATTTTGTCGCATCTAATCAATTGGCCTGCAAACTAGATCAATCCATATTCGTGAACATGTTATCATCATCCCTACACAAAGCCCTAAGCATGACCTTTCCAAAATGTCTGATTTTTTGGGTCTAACTGCTAAAAATCAGTGTTTTAAGCCCCAGCACACCCTATCCCTTTGGATACTTGTGTTTAGCGTTGGTTGCTCCCTTTTGCACCAGCATTGGTCAACATTCGCTGCTCCTCGTTGGAGGTGCGCTTATTCTAGAAATTCAGGAAATTTAAAAAAAATAAAAAATAAAATAAAATTTGAAGCTTCCTCTTCCAAAAGCTTCTAGGGGTTATTTTAACCATTTATCTTAGATAAGAAGCTCGAGTCCTATTTGATCCTACCTTGGAGACTTCACCTCTTATCCCTTGAGCTCATCCTTCCATCATAAGTGGATCTCAAGCTCGTTATGGTAAATCCTAAACTATCATCCCTCCTATAAATTCACTACCATCCACAACATCAGGGTTGGCTTTTAGAGGCTGATCATGCCCTCATGTTGTTGCCTTGAATCTAAGAGTCATCATCTTCATGCATTAAGGTGGCATTGAGGTGTGCTTTATGACAAGGAAGGACAAGTCAACTTGGGGAGATTTCTACAAGATCAACTACTATTCTTGATTCTAAACTCTCTCCTATTTCTATTAATACAAAGAGTATCATGTTTTCCTTTATGTGTTATGTTACATTTACATTCATGTATTTCAATGTTTCATTGATTCATTGAATAGAGTAATTGAATTATGCTACGTAGATGTTGTGGATCTTTGGCTTGTTTTGGTTGCATGTGCAGGTTTTAATTATAGCACTCGAAGTTATGATTGGAACTTACAAGCTAGAAGGAAAGAAACGCTTGCGACGAATTCTAAGTAAGCCTCTTTCCCATTTTACAATTTCTCTGAAAGAAACTATATTCTTTGTTTTTTGTTGTTCTAAATCATTCCACTAGGCTTATGGAAGATTCTTTTATTTGCAATTGTAAATTGCGCATAACCAATATAGTTCAATGATTTTTAGTGGTACTCAATTAACTGACTTCTAACAATTAATAGAGTTAGTTGAAGGTCAGTTGAGCAATAAGACAACAATTTAACTCAAAGATCTGTCAGTTATCTGATCAATCATCCCAAAATAGCCCAAACATGCATGTAATTCGAATTGCTTAGCTGGAGTGGAGACAAAGGCTAGTGTAACATTAATTGTATATTAGTTGAGTGTACAACTTTTGCATGCAGTCAAGAGATCAATTCCTTGGGAATTGCACAAGGAAATAGGGACTTCCCTATTGTTTAGGAGCTCAAATTAGCTCAAAATTGTGCAAGGAAATAGTAGGTTGGAGGAAGCATAAATTGGCTAAGTGTTGGTTAGAGGTCCTCATTCAGCAAAGAGAACCATTTTTCTTTTGTGGGTGGTGTTCAGCGTTGGAGCATGCAAATGTAATGATTCTCTATTCAATTGATTAATGCAAAGAGGCTTGAGGGGTTTTTCCTAGTTGGGTTCCCCTAGAAATCACTATGTACTTATGGTTTTGCTACTTGCATGTCTATGAATGTTGTTCTAAATTGTGATTTTCATTCCGCAAATCAATAGATTAGAATTTGTGTCCCCTGATTTCAATTCTATTTCTTGCAATTTTTATCAAATTTTTACACATCTCCCATATTTTGTAAAGGGTCATAATCAATTCAACATTTATGTTTTATGTTATATTCTTCTTACATAATGTTTGTTGTTTACTATAATGTTGGGCGAAGATTAAGGAACTCAACACTTTTGAGCCAGCCATCTTCAGCTCATCTTCAATCTCCTAGAGATAGCTATGTAACTTTAACCAAGGTAACCATGTTTTATTTCCAGAATCCTTCCAATACCTTGAGATAGCCATGGGGGCACTCAAAGTGTGCGCAAACATTACAAAGCCAAGTTCACCTCATGTTCTCGTTGAGACTTGCCATCCTAAATTAGCAATGAGGAACAAAGAATTTTAATTTTTACACCATTAATTGAGATTCAAATCTCGCAAAGTTTCACGTTTTAAGACTCAGTAGTACAATAGATTGCGATCCAGTAGTGGATAGGTAAGAGTTTAAAATTAATTAGTCCAATTCCAAATCCATGTGCATTATGTATAGAGCTGCTTCAGAATCCCCAAAATGATGCCCTAGGAAATCGACCCCAATGGCCCCAAAATGGGGAGTAAAAATAAGAAATGAAAATGAAATCGTAACCTAGAGCTCCTTCCAAGTCCTTTAAAATCTTCAAATGAAGGCTCATTGAAAAGTTATTAAAAAAATAAAACTAGTTGCAGGAAATATGGGAACAGAGTCTCAAAGCTGAGTCCTTTCACAGTGTTCAAGTGTAAACAGATTACATTGAATTTTCCAAATTTTTAATCACTTATTCATTTTATTCTTTTGACAACTCTCCAAGAGGACTCAGTATTCAATTGAATTTTCCAAATTTTTCATCACTTATTCATTTTATTCTTTTGACAACTCTCCAAGAGGACTCAGTATTCAAGTGTGAACAGGTTACATTGAATTTTTGAAATCTTTAAACACTTGATAATTTTGTTCTCTTGTCAACTCTACCAATTGACTGTAAACTTGGGAGATGAAGAATAGGCGAAGGATTGTTCAAGTCCCTCTCCGAAGGGAGATACTAGGAAAATTAAAATTGAAACCAACCAAAACCTAAAAGAGAAAATGGCTTTGGAAAAAAGAAGAAATAAGAATGAAAAGAAGATAGCCAACTACCACCAAATCGGATGCTGAATTGAGCAAATGTATCAGGAAACGAAGAAAAGGGTAGACAATGATATAAAATGATATCCTGCAGTTTGCCAGACAGAGAAACTAGCAAGCAGCCATATTCGCATATTCCTTACATTCATTGTAGTTTTTTTCATACTAGCATCTCATTGTGTGAATAGAGAGTAATATAAAATGATATCCAGTAGTTTTCCACAAAGATAAACTGGAAAGCAGCTATATTTTCCTATCCCATATTTTCTGTGTAATTTATTTGATATTAGTATTGCACTGGGTGCTGATAGATCAATATAATCCTGGTTTAGAAATACCCAAGTAAACAAATGTCCTGAATGACCAAATCTCCACCTTGTAAAGGGTTGCATCAAAGATCTGACATGATCCCCTGCACATGCTCATTTGTGGAAACCTTTCCAGGTGCACCTACGCTATAAAACATCCAGATGCAAATCCAGCAATTGGAAACAAAGACCTAGCAGCAGCTACAATAACAACATAAGTGACATTTTGTCTGCAGAAGGGAATAACAATGCGCAGAACCTGATATTTTACTTGTTGTCAGTACAACAGAACCAGATAGCACACAAATATATTCAAGTGAGCTTTGTTGCAAAACAACTGAAAACTTGCAGAGCCTTGGTAATTAATAAAGGGGCTTGCTCACATAAAAATCACTTAAAGCAATTTTTCTTGAAAGAAACTACTTAATTCTTCCCAATCATCAAATATTTGTACAAGGACTGCAACCATAATCCATCCCAGATATTTTCACTTAGAATTTCCTTGATAAGATACTACAGATCAACATATTCTATAACCAACTAGAGGAAAAAACCTTCCGACAAATTCTTTGACTATATACTACCGATCATCAGGAAGCTCCAAATTCTTTAACTTTCTTTTCGGCCAAAAGATAGTCCACTTCTTTTCGTTTACCTGAATTGCGACAAGCACTAATAAGGTAGTTATAGTTACTGGTATCCAGTTTTCTATCCTTTCCACACTGCTGAATCAGGAAAGAATGTGCTTCGTCAAAACCTCTGAATTTTAGGAGCCCATCAAGAAGGTGACCATAAGTAGGGTACAAGGGCTTAATTCCTTCTTCTTTCAGTCTGTCAAAGAACCTAAGTGCACCGTCGATTTTCCCTATCTTGCACAATGCCTGAATCATCGTATAGTATATATTAGCCTCTGGTTTGCAGCCCATATCAACCATAGTCTTAAGAAATTGGGCCACTTCTTCAAATTTTTCCCTATTACAAAGTGCAAATCTTTTGCTCTTACAGAGTACACTTAAAACAAGATTATAGCACATAGGGTCCTGAGGAGAGTCTTTCATCATCTCAAAAACCTCAAACGCCTTATCCTTCTCGTTTTTCCAGAAGTACAACCGTATCAGTGGCCGATAAGTCGACATTCTGGGAGCACAACCCGCAGTCGCCATCTTTTCCAATACCCTCAAGGCTGCATTGGCATGATTCTTTCCACAGAGAGCCGCGATGAGCATTTCATAAGCGTCTCTTCTGATAGACAGCTCCAGCTTCTCAAACATTTCCATAAGTTCATTCAGCATATCTGTATCATCATACCAGGCGGTGGCGAATGAAAATGTTTCGGCAGAATTACTGCAACACGCCGCTGATCTCTCTGACAAAACCCTCTGTAGGGTTTCAAAGTCCTTGGAGCGGCCGAGAATATTGCCAAACGTGTCATAAGTTTGAGTCGTGTGTTTGAAACCTGGTTGCTGTTTGGCCCATTCAAAATACCTCAGAGCCGAACTCGGGGAATCTAGTTTCGTCAATATCAAAATAACGAATTGGGGACATAAATGAATGCCCAATTGATTTAGAGTTTCTTCCACATCTTCATCGCCCTTTTCAAAAGCTTGACACGTTTCCCTTATAGCATCCACCAGCTTCCATTTCTTTTGTGGGGGCGTTTTGCCAGTTTTGTTCAATTCAACCAATGTGCCGTCCTCTTCTTCGCTGTTTAGAGACTGTAATTCAGAGTTTTCGTCCTCGCTCAAGGCTGCTGGAGTTTCCTCCGTGGCAGATGCATCCATTGAGTAAAATTTGTGGATCAAAATGAGTTCATGTGAACGAAGAAGGCTCTTACCTTTTTGGAAGGTTTTGAAAGGCGTGGAGTCCAGATTCTGGAGCCATTTCGCTGAAGCAGAGTTCCATTGTTCTGGGCGCATTGCCGAAAATGCTCGCCTGATGGAGGCAAATCCTGCACGACGCACACAACCCATGGCCTGCATTTGCAAGGAGTCCTTTGTACGAGAGCTTTCCGCGTTGGTTATGAAGACAAATGGATCAAATGGGGTTTAAGAGAGTTTTGAGACTCTCCGCGATGCTAGGGTTTAAGGACATTCGACGAGGTATTAACATTTGAATCGGGTTGCTTTTAGTATCAAAATCAAGAGTATATAGTGTATATGGTTTAAGTGATTTTAATGGGTAAGAGTATGTGTTTTTTAAAAGGTTACAAGTTTAAAACAAAAAGGGTGGAGTATGTATGTCTTAATACATTTAGTAGTCAAATCGTTGTGCGGAAGTTTTTTGTCCCACAAACAAGGGGGTCTTATACACCAATTTGGTGTCTCACTTGGTCATGACCTTAAAATTGAATAATAATAATAGTAATATAAAGTATTACTCACATGAAAAAAAAAAAAATCTTAATTTAAAAATTATGTTATCTTGAAAGTTAAGAGATTGTTTAGAGAATCTTCGGCGAAATCACATAAATAATCATTTGTCGACGCGTTTCGAACCAACCAGTTAAGAGATTGTTTGATTTTAGACTTTTGTGATTTATATTAATTTTGATAAAGTCTTTCGGATTAATCACATCACAAATTGTTTGTTGTTGATGTTTCGAATCATCTAATGTGGTTCACCTTTTGTCTTGAGGATAAACCACATTAGATAGTTCGAAATGTCGATCAACAAATTAAAAAAATATTTTGATAAAAATTTGCAACCCTTAATTGCAAGCGAGATAATGCCAAATCATTACAATCCAAATGAAAAAACTATTTCCTCAAACTTTGGACTTACAATTGTGAGATGAAAATGTGATTAGTAGTATTATGTGGTTTTCCTTTATATGGAGTGATGGTTCCATTCTTTCCATGTTTTTGCCTTTGCTTTTACATATGCCTTGGCTACCAGTCACCAGTCAATTGGTTATGCTCAAGGCCATAGATTATACCAGCGCACCATCTATGTGGAGAGTTATAGGGATTCTTATTATAATATGCCACGTGTAATCATAAGGATTTGAATCCATTGGAATCTTATGGTAAGAATATTCATATACCCGTTTTATCAATTAATTTGGAATGTGTTTGGAATGAAAACAATTATTGTCAGCTAACTATTCTATGAATGATTCTAAATCAATGTATAAAGTCGAACCAAAGGCACGCTATCTAGAATTAATATATTTGGAATCAATATATAGAATGGGGTTAGGGAACATAAAGGTGGTTGTGGTCTTCACATTCAGATGATGTGAATAGTACACTAAACTCAAAACATATATTTCCAAAACCAATACAGATTAATAATTCTGATAAATACCAATATCATGAAGAAATTTTTTTTATGGATAAACCAAAAATTTAAAGAAACAAGGATAAACCCAACTTATGAGATAACCATATAAAAAGCATTGCTTGTTTGTTTTGTTTTTTGCTTTATGTGGAAGTAAATTTAAAAGAAAAACATTACCCTTATAAAAAACATGAATAAATATTAAATATATTTGCTTAAGTATTTGTGTTAGGTCCTTATAATACTAGTGATTACCCCATTACTATTGTAGTTGTATCCCTTATTAATATTGTTGTGCCCCTATTGTCCCCACATTGTTATTACTCTGCCCCATAGAATCCCTCTATTGTTATTTTTGTGGCTTTATATTATTATTGTTAGGTCGGTTGGGTTATAATGTGACTCCTTAGACTTCTATATATAGAAATGAGGCTTTGTCCTTTGAATCATGCAAGAATTTTCCATCTATGTAATGTAAATGAGGTTGCCCCCTCGAAGAGGCTGAATTCTAAGGAATTGATCTACTTTTTCTATCTTTTTGTGCGCTGGTTTCATAACATTTGGAATCAGAGTTTTGGATTCTAGGGTTTCGCTGCTCCAAATAGGTCACCGTGGAATTTTCACTATAAGTTTTTTCTGTGAAGTTTCAGAAGCTAAAAAAAAAATCCATTTGCGATGAAATCGCACTGAACCTCGGGTCTGAATTTCAGAGCTTTTCGCACTATTTTTGCGGATATATGATCTGAGGAAGTTGATCTTTTCGTAGACTCCTGAATTACATTCCAAACAGGTGACCTGGGGAAAATCATCATAACTTTCTCTCTGACCATCGGATTGAAATTGCGTAAGAAGGTATAGAAAGAAGACAGACTGTAGTTTCTTGTATATATTTTTCAGAGCCAAAGGTCGAAACAGTGACTCGTGGCACGTCATACAAGTTCACTCTATTGAACTAGTCTATAATCAGCTCACTATAGGAGATTTGGCATAACTCTTCCCTAGAGAATCCAATTTGGATTAGACTAGTGGCATTGGAAAGAGGACGTAGAGGGCTACCGCAAGTTGCAATTTCAGAATTGGATGATCCGAAATTACAGAGATACATCAGATTCAATATCAAACTCCTACAAAGTGAAAAAAAAAGTGTGTAGTTTTTTTTAAATTTTTGCATAAGCTTGGTTTGAAAAATTAGTTTGAAGGAATTCAAAGGGCATAGTAAATAATTATTATCGATAATTGATGCCCCGAGGAAAGAAAATGCAAACACCTAGTAAGCAACCTGAAATCTCTTGCATGACTCACAAAGAAGAGGAAGAAATGCAACATGATATATCAAAATTACAAGACCATGTGCAACAAGTGTCATTTGCAAAAAAAGTAACAGAATCTAAGATGGATGGTTTAAAGAAAGATGTATATGCTAAGATGGATTGTTTAAAGAAAGGCGTAAAAGCTAAGATGAATGACGTGGAAACTAAGATGGACGATTTGAAGACAGATTTGACAAAGTTTCTACAAGAAATGCTTATTAATGGTGAAAGGGTAGTAAAGGAAACTCGTGATGAGAACAAAAGAAATGTTAATCATGATTTCATAGACTCTAATGTTGGATCGAAGACCCACCATATTCCAAAAATTGATATGAGGAAGTTTGATGGCAAGGATCCCGCAACATGGATATTACAGATGGAGCAATTTTTCGATCTCAATAATGTGCAAAACACACAAAAGGTACGTATTGCAACTTTATATTTGGAACCAATCAGTTTGTATGGTATCAATGGCTTTGCTCTCGTAAACAATTTATCACTTGGGCAATTTTTACGGAAGAATTGATAGCACATTATGAGGATACAAAAAGCAACACTTTTTTTAGCCAATTGATAAGTCTCAAACAAAAGGGTTCAATAATGGAGCACATTGAGGAGTTCCAAAAATTGAACATAAGGGTAAAAGATATTCCAGAGGAGCATAGGATTGATGTGTTCATAGGGTCTTTAAAGGATAATATCCAACATGATGTTCGCCTTTGGGAACTTGATTCATTAGAGGAGGCATTCAGGTTAGCAAGAAAAATGGAAAGCAAAATTATGGCAACCAGGAAGCATACCACTCACAACTATAAAGATGGAAGTGTTGTTGTCGCTAGTCTTTCACAACCTATAAGGTTGACACCACAATAATTGGAATAAAAAAGAGCAAAAGGGCATTGTTACAGTTGTGATAGAAAATACACTAAAGGTCATAAGTGTGCTGAGAAGAAATTATTCTACATAGATTGTGAAGAGGAAGAAGAAAAGGAGCAAGAAGGTCAAAAGAAGAGGATATACTCCAGGAACAAAGCCTAGATAAAGAAGAAATGAATCTGACCATACCTTGTAAGGCATTGGTTAGAATTACCACTCCTCAAACCATCAAGATAGAAGGACAAATCAAGAAGAAAAAGGTAATAGTGTTGATTGATTCAGGAAGTACCCACAATTTTTTTGATTGTA
>APFE030540516.1:72659-88470 GCA_000404065.3 Pinus taeda | reverse complement strand
TGGACTTCACATGGTTTATAAGGTTGGGATCACTACCAGTAAGAATAAGATCATCAACATAAAGAACAAGGATGATAAGAGAGTTGCCCACTTTCTTGGTGTAGACAGTATTGTCAGCATAACACCTAGAAAAGCTATATTCTAAAAGAAAGCTATCCATTTTGGCATACCAAGCCCGAGGAGCTTGCTTGAGACCATAAAGAGATTTCTTAAGTCGACATACAAGGCTGGAGTCTGTTTGGATGAAGCCAATGGGTTGTTCCATATAGATTTCTTCATGCAAGTCCCCATGCAAGGAGGCAGATTTAACATCCATCTGATGGACTTCCCATTTTAAAGAGGCAGCAAGGGAAAGAACAAGGCGGATAGAGTTCATTTTGGCAACAGGGGAGAAGGTTTCAGTTTAGTCAATGCCTTCAACCTGTGAAAATCCCTTAGCAACAAGACGAGCTTTATGTTTATCAACTTTCCCATCTGGTCCATACTTGGTTCTGTAAACCCATTTACATCTAACAAGTTTGCGTCCCTTCGGTAGAGGAACAAGATCCCATGTATCATTTGCCAACAATGAATGATATTCTTCATTCATAGCTACTTCCCAATGTGGATGGCCTGAAGCTTCTGCAAAAGTGTCAGGATCATGATTTACTGGAGCTTGAGCCAGTAAAGAAGAGGCTCTTTCAAACTGAGAACGTGTACGTCTGTGATCTGTAGGATCACCGGCAAGATCACCTGTTGCATCCCGAGTAGCACGGACCCATCTTGGAATGGAGGAGTTGAAGGAGGATCCTGAGAAGGTGGGGGAGGATTGTCATCCTCGCTTTCATCATCTGAAGAAGAAATATGTTCAAAAGTAGAAGAGATAGAGAGAGGTGGCACATGTGCCGAACTAGGCTCATAGGCCGATATATTTTCATCAAACTTTACATCTCTTCTAATGATAACATTTTGGACTTAAATGGAATAAGTCTATATCCTTTGACATCTTCAGAATATCCAACAAAAATACATTTTTCACTCTTAGGTTCTAAAGCTTTATGTTTCTCATCTGGAATATGGGCCCATGGTTCACTTCCAAAAACACAAAAGTGACTTTACATCTGGTTTATGGAACTCCAAGCTTCTTCTGGAGTGATATTCTTTAGAACCTTAGTAGGAGTGCGATTTATTATATAATTTGCACAATTAATTGCTTCGGCCCAAAAACTAAGACTGAGTCCTTTAGATTGCAGCATACAATTAGCCATTTCCTTTAAGGTGCGATTTTTTCCTTTCAGCTACACCATTTTGTTGTGGAGTGTATGGAACAGTATGTTGCATTTGAATTCCATTTTCGGTGCAAAAGTTGATGAATGTGTTTTTAACATATTCTCCACCATTATCAGTTATTAGCTTAAGAATTTGATGTCCAGATTGTTTTTCAACAAAGGCTTTGAAGGCCAAAAATGTGTTAAATACTTCGCTCTTGAGTTTAAAGAAGTATACCCAAGTGCGTCTGGAGAAATCATCAATGAAAGTTAAGAAATACTTGCAGCCAGAGAATGAAGCAACAGGAAGTGGACCACACAAATCACTGTGAACAAGCTGTAAAGGGGCCGAGGCGTGCCAAAAGGCACGTTTGTCAAAACTGTCCCGATGATGTTTTCCGAGTACACATCCGGAACAAACACCATCTCTGCAAGATACCATAGGAAGACCTGTCACCATATTTTCTTTACATAAATGCTGAAGGGAGCGATAGTTTAAGTGACCAAATCGCTCATGCCAAAGTTTGCTCACTTCATCATTATGAGCAACAAATACTGAGGGAAGATTTGATGACCCAAAGTTGTGGAACTTATACAACCTTGTGGAATCATCAGCAATACCAGTAGCTAGAATCTGTTTAGGATCTCTTAGATCCTTGATTACAACATCATGAGGTGAAAATTCAACAATTTTACCTTCACCTGAATGCGTTATCTGATATACAGATAGAAGGTTGCTGGATAAGGTTGGAACACATAATACATCATTAAACTGACCATTGTCTAGATGAACAGTTCCAGTTCCTACAACATTAAGAGATCTATCATCACCAACATATATATTTTTGGTGTTACAATCATGTAAAGAAGAAAACATGGCTTTGTTTTTAGCCATGTGATAAGAGGCTCCAGAATCAATGAGCCACTCATGAGAATGAGAAGAAGAAGATACCTTTAATGCATAACCAGACTGAGATGATTGACAACGACATGCAGAAAGTGCCATTCCTGAAGATGAAGTTGAAGTTGAAGTAGAAGAATGCTCCACCTGGATGTTATGTTTCTTCATTGCGGCTTCCAAGGCTTCCATCTTCTTAAAGCATTTAGATTCTAAGTGGCCATCTCGATTACAAAAGTTATAATGTCTATCAGTCTTCTTCCACTTGTTTTTATTGGTCTTATCATTTTGCTGAAATGATCTTTCATTTTGAGACTGAGTTTGCTTATGACCCTTGTTTGGTTTAAGACCATTCTTTTTAGGATATGACTTCTTAGGATTCTTTAAATTTGGTTGCTGCTGGGCGGCTAACGCTTTCTTGGAAGAGTTTCCAAGATTAAGAAGGCCAAGGTGTAAGAGTTTTTCTTGTTCTCTTATTAAAGAATCACAAAAAGAGTCAAAGGAAGGGGCCTTGTAGTCTTTTCCTTGACAAATGAAAGCTTCCCTTGTAGAATGGAAGGTGGAAACAAATACAGAGTAGGATGGACCCAACTTAGTAAGGATAGAATAAATAAGGTTACTATCTGTTTTCTTAACCTTAACACCTTCCAAGAGATATCTAAGGGTCTTGAATTTGCACAAGAAATCTTCAATGCAAGAAAAATTATTAGGATCCAATGTAAGCAACTCATTTTCAAGTTGATGGGCTCTAATTTCATTTTAATCCCAAAAACTTTAGTGATTTGTTTTAATGCTGCATCAGGAGTATCAAGATCTGCAATATGAAATCTAAGATCAGGAGAAATAGACATCCCTATCAAACCACGTGCTTGATTTCTATTTTCTCCATTTTGGAACCTTGTCTTCATATTGGGTTTCTTCTCTGCCCGGCTTTCTTAGAGACCTTTACTTTCTAAGTAAATCTCATGTATGATGCCCATTGGAAGTAGTTAGTGCTGTCAAGAATGACTTGGCATGGACTTTCCATTTTTTTTAAAAAAATTGAAGCTGAAGATGCTGAAAGTAAGTGTTCCAATGGATAGATCTCGAAAAATTAGGCTGTTTTAAAAAAAACGGCTCTGAAAAGGCTTCCGGATGAAGAAGTTATGGCTTTTTTGAAAAATTTTGTTGAAGTTGCCGGCAAAGTGCGCGAATGTGCGGGAATGAAAAAAAACGCCCCCACAAAATGGAGATTTGAACCCAAGACCTCTACTCTCCTAAAATAGCTTTGAACCAATTGAGCTATACAAAAATTTGAGAGAGAGAGAGAAAGAGAGGGGGGGGGGGGGCTTTGGGTTGCGTGCTTGCCTTGAGAAACCTCTTTTTCCCTACAAAACACAAAACACAAAACCCAACACGGACATGCAAGAAAAACGAACCTTATGGCTCGAAGTTAGCTTTACCCAAAAAACTAAATATTTAAAAAAAATTGAACCTTGTGGCTCAAAGTTAGCTTTAGCCGAAAAACTAAATATTTTTTCTCAATGTTTCGGATTTTCCGAGATCACACTAAGGTGCAGGGAAAAGAGCATACGCATGAGAAAAAATCCTTCCTTTCTGTTTCTGATTTGCCCAGATTGCACAGAGTCGCAGGGCAAAGAGCTCACACTGAAATGAAAGGTATAGATCCGGTAAAAAAAAAGCTTAAAATAAACAGAAACCGAAATAACCAGAGAGAAAATAACAGTAAACTGCAGATAAACATTGTATACCTCCAGATCTTAAAAATGACGCAGATAGGGCTATCGGAAACATTTTCGCGTGAAACGAAAGGGTTCCTCACTGGAACAGATGCTCCGAACACAACAGAGCAGTCCTCTCGGCCCGAAAGCAGTCAGAAATAGTAGATCTAGGAAACGACAGTTGCATGCAGTTCTACCGGCTTCAGATTTGGATCACCAACGGACGCGGCCCTCAAATAGCTCTGATACCATGTAGGAATTTACAGGGTAAGTTCCTCAGACAGAACACCAAAAGGACACCGCTCACAAACAGATCACAGATCAATACACCAGTATTTTGACGTGGTTAAAACCCTCAGAGAGGGAAACAGTCCACGGCCTGCGCCAACGTGGCTACTACAGGCAATTTATTAATAAAAGAAATGAAAATTTACATAAGCTTCTCTCATGCACGGTTAACCTACAAATGACCCTCCATGCGCTTTAAATAGAATTCATGGACCAATCGGGTGTCAAGCCACGGATCAAGTGTCGGTAATACCGAGGAGAGAATGAACCGTCGGATCACTACATATCGTGACCGTCGGATTGTAAGTTACAAAATGTACAACGGTAAAGAAACACACTTTACCTAACTCTATACCTAACTCTATACTAGACCAAGTTGAACTTAACTATTTCCTATGTGTCGGAATATCCTAACAAGAGCACTCACCGAAAGAATGACCACTCACATTTTTTTTAAATTATTTGTAAAACACTCACAAATACCAAAAATCTAAAGCCCTCCCCAAACTGAATTATGTCATAAGGCTCAACCAATGGAAAAATAGAAATAAGATTTCTAAAAATTAGAAAATTATTTTTGAATTTAGGAAAAATTACAAATTTTTAGCATTTTCCTGAAACTTTGGTTAAATTGCAAAAACTCACAAAATAATCAAAAGTCACTGCACTTAACTGCAGTTGAGTACTATAATCCCTAGTGAGACATGGTCTAATAATAAAAATCACTTTAACATTTAAGTTATATATATATATATATATATATATATATATATATATATATATTCAAAATTATATTTATTAAGCCGAGAGGATCACTCTACAAGTCAGTATGAGGGGATGTGTAAGTTTGTTTAAAAAAAAATAGAATGAAAAATGTTCCAAATAGAAAAATAATGTCCGCTATAATTGAAAAAATGAATATGTTGTAAAATAGATTGTATACTTTAAAAAAAAATCAACAAGAGATTTAAATAAACTATTTTAACATCTATCTTAACTAATTTATGTATATATAAAAGGAAAAAGTTCTTATGGTTAAAAATTTTATTTGTTCATATATATATTATTTAACATTCAAAAATACAATGAAAAATAACACATTGTATTTTGTATTCTAAAAAAATTTGCACTTGAAGAAATTTGATCCCTCTCCGCTCATGTTAGATATGTACTTAAAATAGATCTATGCTGGTGCTATTATTATTATTATTATTATGCTGTCATTTAAGGATTGAATTTATGGTCATTTAGATAAATAAAAGCTTGCCAACATGTTTTTTGGCAATTATACTAGCGGACAAATAAAATTATAATTAAAATTACTAAAAATTTAATTTTAATTTTAATTTGATATTTATATCTTATATTTATGATATATAAATAAAATGAATTTGACAAATTTAACAATATAATAATATTTATTAATAAAATTACGTTCAACCGTTTAATATCTACAACTGCACGACAAAACCAATGCACAAAAAATGGAGGACGACTTCTTGAAAAACATAAATCAAAGAATTTAAAAAATAAATTTGGGAGACTGATGTGTTTGGCCTTCCAGCTTCACCTTAATGCCAACACAATGCTTCAAGTTCAAAGGAGCACCAACAAGTGAAGGCCAATGGTAAGGCGGAGTTTCTAAGTTATTATGAGAGTTCTGTTGATGCTAGAAAGCACACGCCAGCAGATCATATTAGCATTGCAGTTGAAGGAGGATGGTTTGACTATTCATAAGCTACTCATAGTACGAGGAAATTAATTGGCTATTGAACCAAACAAAGTTTCTAATGGCTGCCTCTATTCATACATATTGATGTTTCTCGTGCTCCGTATTGACAAATGAGCTTCCGGAGGGGATTTTTGGCACAGAACACATGGGTATTTGGTTCTTGAGAGGCTTGGCCACTGGGCTTATCAGTGTCCTCTACGAGGATTGACTCGCATCTTTTGTCACCTCATTAGATGGTGAATATAGTATTACATGGTTATCTTGCCAAGGTGCCACTTCAACTTGTGCTGCATGTACAATGGTTCTCTCATGTGGGTTCCTGTAGAATTGTCGTAAGGGGATAGAGGCACAAACTGGTTTCAGATGTTACAGCAGGTATATTATTTTCCCCAAGATATCATTATGTTTCTGGGCAGGTTACAAATTAATGCCATTAAATACTTTTTTTCCTTTCTCAGCCTCTGTTATACCTTGTTCTAAACATTTGATTTTAATTTATGGTCTTAAAGTTTATAATTTTACTCTGCGCTTTGTCGCACTCTCTTTATATATGTGTTTTGCGAAGGCCATATGCCTTCGTCTTTGAATCCTCTTCCAACTCTTGGTTTAGGACCCTCGCTATAGACCAGGATTGCTACTTAGCTTGCTTGTTCTTATTAGAGCCCGTTGGCCATCTTTATGTTTCATCTTGCAAGAATTTTGGTTTTAAAATTTGTAATGTCTGGTTTTCTTGCTTGGGTTTCTCCTGCTGCTGTTGTAGCTAGATCCCTGCTAACCTCACATTCACCTTCAGCGCTGGTTCTTGGTTGGATTCTTCTCTCTTACCGAATTTTGTCTTCTTTCTTCCGGTGTACCCTTTCTCTGACATGCTGCTCTAATCCGTGGGAACTAGTTGGCTCTGAGATCACTTCCATATATCCCCAAATGTTGGCCGGACAAATTCCCATTCGCTCTAGTTGCATTGGTTACGGCAAGAGCTAACCAACCTGCCATAGGGCATTAAATGACTGGTTAGCTGCATGCCCTTTAACTTTATAACAGAACTAAATTCAAAAACAGACCTCCTTTCAAAAAGAGCCCTTGCCATAAACACAAGTGTCATCTACTTCGAAGAAAGTGTCGACAACTCAGCTCAAAGTGCTCATACTATGACTATATATTGATCAAATATTTCTTTTGATTTTTTTTCTTCATTTCTATTCATCGTAAATCTGTATTTTTTCACTTCTAGTCTTCTCTAGTCATTTCTCAAGTTTGGGAATGTCAGCGAGCATCAATACTTTCGGATCTAGTTCTACATACCTTCTTGGAGGGATAGTTGTTGTCCATCATGCTTTTCTGACAACCTTTAGTTTCAAATTCAACCTTTTGTAGTCGGATTCACTTTGTCACTATGCTACTACATCTGTGACAGCAATGCATTTTAACAACAATCTGTTTTTTCCTTATAACTTCTCTACTTAGTCATATAAACTGACATCGTATGTACACCTTTTTATTTCTCTAAATAAAAATCAAAATAATAAAACAATAATTAAAAAAAAAAAAACACCTCGTTTCCAAATACATCAAATACATCTTCATTCCAAAGAAAACCATTAACATGCTCCATCAATTCTTTTTAGACCTACCCACCTGTGATGACATTTAGAAACATGTAACATGTAATGCAATGTTAAAATATTAGCCATGAAGAAACACCGACAACAATAAATAAATATATAAGATGGATCTCAATGTCATATGTTCTTCACTTAACACAATGTACAAAGTCTACACCGAACTCAATATACACAATACTATGTGACTCGAGGTGTTGTAAAAAGCTATAATAACCATTGAGAAAGGCATTAAAGTAGATATAAGGGTAAGGCGAAGATTTGAGAATGCTTAGAGTGAAAAGAATATTGAAGAGCAAAGTTGCAAGACTTCCCAAGGTAAATGTGCATATAAACAACATAATAGGAACATAAATACAATAAACATATTAGCCATTAAAATCCATATATATATTAGTACATTTGCGCATGAAAATCAAGGGAATGAATTTTTTCATTAATAAATTCAATGAACCAACTCGTGATGGGACTACCACATTCCACTCGACCATAGATTGGCTGAGCCAAGCCTCTCTTCAGCCAATCACCCTATTCCATATTCCAAACATGAATGTGGGATCTCAGGGAACATATCAACCAAAATTCATCCAGGGCTTCCAGAGGCTACCCACCTCAACCCATCAAACAGTGATTCCACCTCACAGTCGAACATCACCAAAAACCATCATCATATTGGTCTCCATCCAAGCCTTCCAGGTCTTCCAGAGCGTTTGTCCAACCAAGGCTTCTAGGACTAGTAACTCAACCCACCAAGGGCTTCCAGAGCGTTTTTCCAACCAGGGCTTCCAGGACTAGTAACTCAATCCAAGTTGTTACAGGGCTTCCAGAGCATTTGTTAAACTAGGGCTTCCAAGACTAATAACTCAAACCAATAAGGAAACATGAGAACCAACCAAAACAAAGAAAAAAAGTAAACCCACATTCACCATGGTTATCCAGGAAATGGCAAGGCTAGGCAATTCATTGTCGATCCAGACAATCCTCCATGCCAATGACAGATCATAACCAAGAAACCACATGCATGTGTCATGCATGCCAAAACTAGTGAAGAAAACATAAATGCAACTCGGTACCTACAAGTAATCTGATGTAGTTGCTGATGTTGATGCCCTCTTATGCTTTCTTGTTCTTCCTTTGCCTTATTTCTCCAAGAATCCAAGTATGCCACGCCCTCCAAGAGTGCTCCACGAAAGCTCTAATTATCCAAGAGTATGAGAGAGAGAGAGAGAATAACGAGAGAGCTCCAAAACTGAACTGACCAAAGGTTCACATTGAAAGGAAGAAGTCTGAGCCAAGAGCTTTTCAACTGATCCTCAGAGGCTTTTTTTTATTAATGAGGCCTCTATTTTCTTCATTTTCCATTATTTTCCTTCAATTTCCTCCTCACATGCAACCTGTGACCTTTTACCTTCATTTTCTCCTAATTTCTATTATTTTCATAAATAAATGTGCCGAGATAACTTTTTGTCTCCTTGATTCCTTAACCATTTCCTTTGTCAATTTCTTTAACCATAAACAACCAAATGAACACCCACTAGGATGTCATGCCCACCATTCATCTTGGAATATGTGTCCCATCATATGTGGTATTTATATATTTTTACAAGGAATTTTCATCAAGAGAACACTGTCCTCGGTGTTCAATGACACCCATAACCAAAATGACTTCTAAAAAAAACATATTGCCCATGGATATTTATAATGCAGCGCGTTGCAATATTTACAATGAATGACCTGCTCAAAAGCAAAGCATCATGACAACATGACCAGATAAAAACCATACCGCATATTGGAGCTTGATAACAGAGCTCATTATGATATTTACAAATGATAGATATATATACAAATATACACATTTTCTTAACCAGCAAGTAAATAATACGATGCCCATATCAATCAACAAGGGAATCTAGAGGCTCACACCTCCACCCTCAAAGTAATACCAAGATTCACTTCTTTCCCAGGAAGTCCAATATCCACGACAAAGTCAAATTTGCATCCAATGTCTAGTGCTATAATCCTACGTCACTTGTCCTCTAAGGCACACTCTCAATGTGAATTTGATTCCATATGGCAATGCTAATGACCAAAAAAAATCCATCTATGACCTTCCCTTCTCTATGACATAGTCCCTCTGGAATCCGGTCACCCCTTCCATGCAGTCACTCACCTTCCAAGTTCTATAGGCACCCCCATCCCGAGCATTCCATCCCTTGGCAAGGCTTCCTCGCATTGGAAGATACAAAAACCAAGGCATATACTACCTCAACACATCATATCGGTCATAGCATGCTCATAGAAATCAATGGACATTATTGGGTACCAATGTCCCACAAAGGCACTGTTCCTGAAGTAATTTACCAACATACTGTTGTATTTCTAATTTCTTTCACTATTGTTGCTAATTCTTGCAGTTGATTTCAGCCACTCAACCAAGAATTTCATGCATTCGTGTATCAAGCACATAACTTCTATTATATTTAAAATAAATTGAAATAAATTCATATCATACCTCATTGGTAGCTCGTCAATAAGGTACATTTGCAATCATGATCTCTTCTTGTCACAACAAGTCAAATTAGCATATTTGACCAAATCAACATATATAAAGATATCACATCAAGTTAGCTCAAACACAACCATCATAGATCAAAATCATAAATCAACCAAAATCATAGATCAAATATAATCATCATATACCATAGTCATGAATAACATGCATAATAAAACTAAAATAAAATTTTGATATTTATCATTTCATCAATCCTTAGCTTCTACCTTTGTCTTTATTCCATATGCACTTCGGCTCAGTTTCTACACCCAACAAACACCCAATGCCTTATCCTCAACCATGTGTATAGACACATAGTGTGCATCACATGCATACAGCCACATCTGACACACAACACCATGCAATACATGCACCTACACCTAACGTACAACTCATACACCTACAACCAGTGTACAACACAGTGCATCATCTATACCCGATGTGCAATACCACACAATACATGTACCTACACAGAGTACAACACAACAAGTACGCACATCACAATACAATGACTACATGATGCAGATACATAATACCGCATGCCCATAACACAACATCAATGACATGCACACAATAAAACACGTACACAAGTACCATATGTACAACATGTATACAGTACCACTGATACACCGCACCACCTGCACAATATGTGCATAACATCACATGTACATGGCACCACCTGCCCAACACGTATACAACGTCACATGTACACTACACCGCTATGCAATGCGTACACAATACCACATGTACAATTTATGAGTTAGTTGAGCTGAATGTTGGAGTCATATATGGCCCCTCACTTCCATCTAACTAGTATTACATGAGCGATCGACAGCCATTCCTCTCTCTTCCCATCACTCACCAGCCATTCCTCTCTCTTCCCATCACTCACCAGAGAAAAAAAAAAAAGAAAGAAGAAAGAAAGAAAGAGCGCCCTTCGAAGGTGTTCCTACCCCCACACGGCCCCATGGCTTTCGAGTGGTACAGTGCTTTCCAGTCTTATGATTCCTCCTGCATTGCATTGCATTACAGTACATCATTAGATCTGCAACCCGACTCAGTGCTCATCACAATGAACTTTTTTTAATCAGGATGACTAATTTAGTTACCATAGATAAGTAGGAGTGCAAAGATAAATAAGTTTATAATTATGGAAATAACTACTTGTCTGACTTGAATAGACAGAATTCCTTTTTGGCCTGCGTGATACCAAATTACCAATGGCAAGTACTCTGGAAAGTTGCTACTGCTATCGATCTTAAACGTGAAATCTCCTATTGGCAAGGCATCCTGAAATAAAGTCATCAATTTGCGTGAATTCAACTGTATGTAAGTGTGCGTTTAAACTTTATATACGTTATTAATCTATTAATTCCAATTCTATGTACCGTGCCCACCATCCCCAACGAAATGACTTGGGTAGCTTTCCCTCTGCGCGCAAGGTGAGAGTAGGCATGAAGGCTCATGATGAAATCAGTTCGGTCGCATTTCCCGTAATATGTCACAAAAATCCTCACTCCTTTGCTTCTACATATATCTTTATTGGTACATCTTACCTATAATTTCATCAATATGTATTTGTCACACCAAATTTGAAATTCATCGATAAACTTAAGATTGAAAAACCAGCTGATGAACGTGGATCATAAAATTTGTAGTAGCCAGTTTTGAAATAGTTTTGATGATGAGGGTTACCTTGTAGCGGGCACCGCATCAGGTGCCATTTCTGTATAGCGGTGCCATTTCTGTATAACCGAGCGATGATAGCTACATCACCTCCATTCATATTTCTGCATTGATGCATGCACTTACCTTCGGTTCCCAGGCCATCTGCACTGCTATAGTATGCGGCTCTTGATGTTATGTACGGTTCTTCTCTTGAGCCGAGATACATGACAAGGTTCTTTCTCCAGGCGTTTTTATATTGAAAGCCGTCAAATTTTTGTAGAAAACCGCAAGCGTTTTTATAATTCTCACGGTAATCTCCAAGTAATTTTATAATTTTACATGGAATTCGTGGAACTTTTGAATGTTGGAGAATCTAATCTTTCAAGTGTTTTAGTTTAGTTTTATTTAGTCCGATTTAAGTAGAGTTTAATTCCAGTCATTTATTACTCAGGTTTACAATATAATTTTATGTAAGTGATTTTTAATATTTAAAAGAGCTTAAATTTTGTAGAACTCTTTGACATAGCAGAAGAGATCAGCTTACTTTGAATAAGACTCCCTATGAGAACAGCAACTTAAGTGAAGTGAGAGAAACAGAGATAGAGTGTAAGGTTTTTTTTGTGAGCGGAACAAAAAATTGAAGAAATTGAAGAAACTTGCGAAGAAGCAGAAGGGAATGAGCCTGTTCTGAAGAAAAAGGTTGAGGATTTTTTCTTCAGCTTCAGAAAAGTTAATCCATAGAAGCGTTAGGCGTTATAAGATTCCCGATAGTCGAATTCTATTGACGCCACCACGAATTTTGTTGAAAAGAACAAAAGCCTGAAGAGTGGTCTACATAGTAATCAAATTTGTTTTCAAAAGTCTGCATGATCTATTTGTGGTAAGTCGTGAAGGTTAAAAATTTTGCACTAAAAGTCAAGTCGATGCACGAACAATCAAAGCCTGAGAATGCTTAAAAAAAAAGAAAAATCATGAAAGTTCTTTGAAGGCTCTTATAAAAGGTATTTTTTTTAGACGTTTCATATGTTATACAAGTCCTTATAAGACTGTTTCACATGAATAATTTTATTTAAATTTTCATGATAATAATTTTTTTTAGAAAAAGGCTAAGTGAAGTGGTGCATTTGAGTAAGGTAAAGTGAAGGGGTGAATTTGAGTTAAATCAAATGAATTGAATAATTATTTGAGATTTTTTTTTCAAAGAGAAAGAGCAAACATTTTTTGTTTCTTAAAAGAAATGGGAGCTGCGAAAGAGTAAAAAGTATTGGATTAGTGTTCAAACAATATGTGAAACAAAGACCAGGTAGAAATGGGAAAAACTAAGAGGTTAATAAGGTCAAAGCGACAACAAGTGATGTTGGATATCTGTTTAGATCTGGAAGTGAAGAGGAAAAATGATGCCTTTGCATTGAAATGCATAAAAGAATCTGTCGATGATAGTGTTCTTCCCTTGATTTTAGAAGCTAAGACAACTAAGGAGGTTTGGGTCCTAGGATACCCTTGAGAGGAGTTTTGGTGTAAGGGGGAGCATTGAAGTTGAAGGTGGATCTACAGCAACAGATCTACAAAAAGATGAAAATTTAGTGAATCCCACTATGCTCAGTCGCAAGTGGATGATGAGTGAAAAAATTGTAGAAGAAGTAGAAAAGGAGCATGAAGATGCTCATGAACCCCACCTTGCACAACCACAAGTGGATGAAAATTTGGTGATTCCAACAACGAAGCTTGTTGATGAAATTATGATAAATCCAACAACAAAGCTTGTTGAAGACAATTTGGTGAATCCAACAATAGAGCTTGCTGAAGACAATTTGGTGAAGCCAACAACAAAGCTTGTTGATGAAATTTTGGTGAATCCAGCAAAAGAGCTTGTTGATGACAATGAAACTGCCGTTGAAGCAGTCGATACTATGGTGAATCTAACAAAAAATATTTTTAATGTAAAATTTGATGAAGAATTTTTGGCTAATGATGAATGGTTGTAGGTGATGCAATAAAAACATTATATAGACATGATATTATTCAGTGTGAAAAACCTAGTTGAGTCAGTGGAAGACAACATGTTTGCAGCAACACAGATTAGTAAAGAAGTCGAAGAGACAAAGACAGAAATTGAAGAAGAGGCAAAGAAAGAATCCCACAAAAAGAAAATAGAGACAAAGGAAGAAGCAAAGCTGAAAGTGCAATAGAAGGAAGCTCTCATTACAGAGAAGAAGGAACAAAACTGATGTGGTTCTACAAATATTTTTAATTCCAATGTTGATTTCCAGTGTGTAGGTAAACAAAACGATTATGAAGAAGAATTAATTTTCCTTGAAGCATGGCTTGCAACACCATGCCTTGAGAAAATTTCCAGAGCAGTTGCAGAAATGAACCTTCAAGACAACATCGATGATGAACAAATTAATGAAATTTTCAAGTATTGGAGTTTTGAAGAGATAAGTTATATTATGGTCCGATGTTGCAGCAGATTGATGATGAAAAGCGCACTACAAAAGATAATATGTGGCAACAACCCACATACAACTCATTTTTTGAAGAAGTCTGGGATATTCTCAGACACCCTAGAAAAATGGAAGACTTACACTCGCAAATGAAGAAACTGAGGTTTGAAGGATACAATAAAGAGAAAAAGTTGAAATAATTTATAGGCTATAGGATTTGGAAAAGGAGAAGAAGAAAAGTTAATATCAATTTTTAAATTGTAAACCTAGCTAAGACACAGACCAACAGGTATCTTAATTGAATTTTTTATGTGGTTGTAATTAAGGGGAAGTGTTGGAGAATCTAATCCCAACCACCTGTTAGGTGTCAAAACCATCCCTCCAAGTGTCCTAGTTTAGTTTCACTTAGTCTAGTTTAAGTTGAGTTTAACTCTAGTAATTTATTACTGATGTTTCCAATGTAATCTTATTTACGTGATTTGTAATACTAAGAAGAGCAAGTCCTCTGCTCCATAGTTTTGTTCCCTTCAATTTTTGTCATTGAAGTCAACTTGGGGTACTTCAACAATATTTTTTATTAATATAGATCCACATACACAATAAGAAAATATATAAGTGTTGGACACTACATATAAATATAGACACTAAATTTTGGTATGTATGTGACACTAAGAGGTTCGACAACATTAGTGAACTCCCCAAGCTTGACTATCTACAAGTTAGGTTTCCATATAAAAATGGCTGCAGATTTAAGGAACAATCACGTCATTCTGGATTTCCACACTTGGAATGTGGAAAGAAATTGTTAAACACACATGGACAGCAAGAGAGATATGAAAGATGAAACATGCAATACAATTTTTATTGACAAATGATATACATTTATAGTACATTATGTGACTCTTATGTTTCACATCCCAAGGTCCCTTGGACTCCTTTTGTCCATTCGGCTTCCACACTAACCCATTGAGGATTAGGTGTCCAACATTATCCCCTTAACCCGAAGGGTTATGTATGAGTCCAAGAAGAGAGCTGTAATATAAAATGTGCAAATATGCATGACAGCACTAGGCTGAATGTGCTCTCTGAAATGTTGGTATAAAGGGCGGTGGTTTAAGGATGGCCACCAACACTAGAACGCTTAGTGCAGTTCCCGGAACTCTTCCAAAGCTGGCAAGAAACTGAAGTTTTCTGCTAGAGGAAGTGATCCTATTGTTTTAAAGAGGGAAACCTTCAACCATAAAAGGGAGGTCTCACCCCGCATAAAAGGTAAAACTTCAACCTGAAAAGGGAAGTCTCAACCTATGATGGTTTAAGGATGACCAACAACTCTGGAATGCTTAATGCAATTCCTGGAACTCTTCCAATGCTGGCAAGAAGCTAGAGTCTTCTGCTAGAGGAAGTGTTCTCAATTTTGTTCCCAGAACTCTTCCAAAAATGGCAAGAAGCTGAAGTCTTCTGCTAGAGGAAGTGTCCCAGATTGCCAACTGAAGGCATGTTCATGGGCATCTTTGTCTCTGGATACAACTCTGAAACTGGTGTGGTAGGTTGTGGCTCAGGCTCGCTTGATGTGACTCTGAAGCTTGTAGATGACCATCATTTCCCCCCCTGTCAGATACAAGGTGAGATGATGGAGAAAACTC
>APFE030540516.1:60959-72649 GCA_000404065.3 Pinus taeda | reverse complement strand
GTGCTCTATGAAATGTTGGTATAAAGGGTGGTGGTTTAAGGATGGCCACCAACACTGGAACGCTTAGTGCAGTTCCCGTAACTCTTCCAAAACTGGCAAGAAGCTGAAGTCTTCTGCTAGAGGAAGTGATCCTATTGTTTTAAAGAGGGAAACCTTCAACCATAAAAGGGAGGCCTCGCCCCGCATAAAAGGTAAAACTTCAACCTGCAAAAGGGAAGTCTCAACCTGTGATGGTTTAAGGATGACCAACAACTCTGGAATTCTTATGCAATTCCTGGAACTCTTCCAAAACTGGCAAGAAGCTGGAGTCTTCTGCTAGAGGAAGCGTTCTCAATTTTGTCTTCGGAACTCTTCCAAAACTGGCAAGAAGCTGAAGTCTTCTGCTAGAGGAAGTGTCCCAGATTGCCTACTGAAGGCATGTTCACGGACATCTGTGTCTCTGGCTACAAATCTGAAACTGGTGTGGCAGGTTGTGGCTCAGGCTCGCTTGATGTGGCTTTTGAAGCTTGTAGATGACCATCATTTCCCCCCCTGTCAGATACAAGGTGAGAAGATGGAGAAAACTCAACTGCAAGACTGTTTAATATTCTGGAACAAGTTCTGACATGTGTTTGGAATATCTTCTTGGCTGTTGATGCCCATTGCCAAGAAGCGATCCATCCAAGATGAATCTTTGTTCTTGCAGGACGTTTGTTTCTGAAGCATCTGTGTGAAAAATGACTGGTTTTATGACAATGCTTACATGGATGAAGATCAAAACAGTGATCTTTGAAATGGCCAACTCGGTCACAGTGTTGGCATTTCACGTTCTGTTTTTGTTGTTGTTGTGGAAGAGGGGTAGAATATGGAACAGCTGGAGGCGAACTATCATGAGGAGCAGGTGAACTGTCATGAATAAATCCAGCACTCTGAAACTGAATGGGCTTGGAGTAGTCTGGAATATGATAGGAAAAGTCCTTGTCATATCCAAGACCAGTTCTGTGCTTATTGTGGACAAGTTGTTCCCAAGGTCTGATGATGGGCTTGGAAAGTGCAGACTGAGTTTCTGCATCTGCGTGTACAACTGCTGCTTTATCTAAATGCACTGTAACATTATTGTCTCGCTGTTTATGGGAGTTTGTTTCAATCTTTTGAACAAAAACAGGTTCAGAATGATGACTCCATTGTTGTAGTTCTTCTTGCTGCAACTTTGTCTCAAGCTGCAAAAACTCAATATTCTCATGTTCATTTTGGAGACAAATTTTAATATTGGAAAGAGAGGTTTTGTTGATCTTAACCATCTCATCAACAGTGGAAAGTATTAAATTATTCAGTAGTTTCAATACATCATCTATTCTATCCATTTCAGACCAATATAATCAAAGAACTGATGTTATCTTCAGCTACAAATTGGTCTATCAATAATTTCAACTATTAGATGAGTAGCAGGATGCCAATATCACAAAGTCACCGTAGCACACAGCACAGTACCAATTTCAATGTAGCAAATGACTTGCTGCTTTATTGTACTTCTCAAATTATTCAAACTACTCACACTGAAAAAGAGTCATTCTTTGACTTTCTTTGCAAATGAAATTTGTCGACAGTCTTAATAGAGCAATCTCAACCATGTTCTGTCCATTGCAGCATTGCCATAGCAATGGTCAAACCAACAGTGGTAAAAATATAGCAGTGTATCAAGGCTTGTCAAGCTCTCTGACATAACACTTAGTCGTCAATTCAACATCATCATCAGACTCTATCCATCAGCATATTCAGTCAATAATACTTTGGTAATGCAAGACTTATCCCTGAACCCTAGAATGTGAAATCATACTCCACTTCATCAATACATGTCTATAGATCAACAATGTCAACAGTACCAACTCAATAGTTGCTTTATCATAGGCATTTACAAAGAATAATGTGTCAATACTGTCATATTAAATCTCTAAATCTAATCTTTGTTTAATGCAAACAGTCAACAACACTCCTTGCATCAAACAATACAATCGGCATACTCCTCCAAGGATATTATAGATCCATGCATCCAAAAAACTCTGTGGGTCCTCGAAAACCTGCCTGTGTGTCGCACTGCATATTATTCATTTCAAACGCCATTTATAAGTAAAGTAGTCTCTCCAGAATCCTTGTGGAAGGCATGGGTAGATATCGCTTTTCCTCCTCTACTAACGCTGACAATGATATGTATAGTATATACACACCCAAGTGCTTGGCAAATGTCCAAAAGTCGAGAAGAAAACTAATGGCAGGATCATATGATAGTTTCAAATACCACTGGACAGTGTGCATTCAATATTTAAAACAGCGCACATTCAATATTTAAAACAGCGCATTCAATATTATTGAATCGTTTCATATATCACTGTATATAACCATGCTACCAATATATATCACCGTATATATATATATATATATATATATATTATATATATATATAGATATATATATCACTTCAAAAGCGGTTATGGTTCAGGTCTTCGTTGTCTCCCAACAATCCTAGATTCTGATCAAATTGACTCATCTGGATTGGGCCATAGTGTCAATGGAGAATTGCAGTATGGCAATTCACAGAGCAATGGTATTGACCACGGATTCCTTGAAAAAGAATTAATGATGCATCTAATATTGCAAAAGAGGACTCTCTTCCAAAAAAGGCGAAGAAGAAGAAACTTAAGACATAGATTTCAATCAACAGTTAGACAGAGACTGAGCAAGTGAAAAACACTCAACAGAAATAAAATGCTTATTTTAGATAATGGCAGTCATAAAGTCTTAAATTCCCATTTCTCGTCAAAAGCAACCCCAGCCTATTTCTCGAACCCTCCTCGGACAATCCACGAATTTTGGTGATCACGCGGTATTTTCAGACCACAAGCAGAGTGTTGCATCACAGGTTGAGATACGTAAGAATCTGTCAGAGTTTTGAATGAAATCTGCACACCTAATACCTTCCAGAGACCACCCCTCAGTTCTTCATTTGGGCACACAAAGTTTGCAATGCCACGAAAAAAGAAAAGGTCCACGCAAGGCAGTCTTGGGCTGGAAGAAATTGTTAATGAAGGTTTTGATGTCGACGAAGCCGTTACAACCCCAAATTTGAAGAGAATAAGAACAGTCTGGAAGGAAGAATTTGGCGTAGAAACTCTGGAAACTCAGAGAGGAAAGGAATGAAATTCACACCATTACAAGCTCTCTACGAGAGCAGCATGGGTAGGTAACACCAAATACCATACCAAGAGGGCGCCATGTCAGTTCAACGTATATACAAAAGCAGTGTATGACAAAATCCACAGAGCCCCTTCAACGCATTCAACGCAGTTCAAATTTGGACGGGCATATGTATAAACCCACAGCGCACAGCGTTAACTCCACAGCGTTCAACTGAGTCAAACGCACAGGTATATACCAGAGTCAGTTTCAACGCATATACTAGCGATGTTCAACGCAAATACAAATTCTGATATAAACTCTGTTCAGCGCATATACAAACTATGTTCAACGCAAACCATTCAAACGCACAGCATTTGGAATGAACTCCTTTTTTCTGGAGAGCGTTAATATTATTCAACAGACATTCGACTGTTATGGAAAGCATTACCACTCAACTACATTAATATTCAAAAAAACATATGCATACCATTCAACTTCGAACCATACGCATTCAAACGTATTCAACACCACATTTGAACAACACATATACCAATCAGTGTTAATATGATTCAATAATGCATACCAGGAGCTGGAGGCGTATCCCTGCAGTGGCACCGTCAGGCCTCAGTGCTAAAACAGGAAATGACAGTATGGACAGATGTGCAGTGCTGGCAGAGGCAGGTTATTTCAGGTCTGAGTGGAATAAGGCAGAGAGGTAACACAAAACTGACATATATATATAGAGACCACAAAACAAGTGGCTCAAATTGGAGCAGGACCAACAATCACTCGCTTTGATACCATGTTAAACACACATGGACAACAAGACAGATATGAAAGATGAAACATGCAATACAATTTTTATTGACAAATGATATACATTTATAGTACATTATGTGACTCTTGGGTTTCACATCCCAAGGTCCCTTGGACTCCTTTTGTCCATTCGGCTTCCACACTAACCCATTGAGGATTAGGTGTCCAACAGAAATGTGTTGAGCCACTGAGTTGCGTGGGAGGCAGTAACACCTTCAGTGGACACGATCAAAACCATGAGGACTGGATGATGGCCGCCAATGTAATAGCAGCCAACGAGAGGCTAGTTTCAATTTACAACTCCGACAATGTTCTCCTTTATGATATAATGTCCACTAAATATTTGCTTAACAACTAACTACACCACTTGCGTTATTGGTTGCTAGTTAGTGTATTCATCACATGTACAATTTGCTAAGTAAACGATGTTGTTTAATCATTAGAGGTTTTGGAGTTTTTGGTTCGAATTTGTAATTGTTTTTGTCACATATTTATTTTTGTTATTTAAATTAGGTTTTAACTATATATATTTTTTTAGATAAGAAAAAATGTTGATTTTATTATATAGACAGTAAAATCAGTACATTGAGTTCCATGTGGATGCGTCACATGAAGTGTATATTGTCTCCCAATATATCAGTAGCCCAAGGGAAATGTCAAAATAGTTGTTGTCCAGAGAGAGTACATACATGTCTCCATAATAAAAGCCATATCCAAAACAAAAAAGAAGGGAGTACATATATCAGAATCTTCCAAGATATAGTCCAAATGTATGAGGAAAACATGTGCCCATTGTGCAGCCTGTAGTGGACACAACACAAGAAACAAAAATAGTGGAGAAAATAGTGGAGACAAAGGTCATGGAAATGGTGTAAAACCTGCATCTATCTAGCATCCATCCACCTCCATAATGATATGAAACCCCTCCACTAATTCGAGGAGAACTTGCTTAGATAAAGAATCTGCAACAGTGTTGTGTTCTCTATGTGAGTGTTGAATAGAGATGCCCAGTAGTGTGTTCTACAGGTTCTTGATGTGCATCATCCAGCCCTGAAGATGTGGATGTGAAATGTGTGAGGATCCTAAGATATGATTGATGATGGCTTGGGAGTCTCTATATATGTTGATGTTGTGGATGTCTAGAAAACTCGCGAACCAGAGCAACCCCCAAAGCGCCATAGCCTCTGCCTTCATGTTAGTCCCCCCTTCCCCCCCCCAGTGGTTTCTATATTATCTGTTGTTTTCCACACATATCCAAATCACGCAATCACATCTGCCACCCTGTTATGCACCGTCAAAAAGACCAACAGGGTATGTAATAAAAGAATCATCAGTCCCGTGAGAACCCATAGTTGGTTGACCCAGTGGTCGTTGTAGTGGATCCATATCAGTGTGTATGTTATCTATGATCCTGTCAACACTAAGATATTTGTGATTAGATATAATGTTGTTTCTAGCTTTCCAGGTCTCCTAAAAAGTGAGCATCGAGATCGCATACCGATGCATATTCTGGGTACTCCACCAATGTAAGCATGTATCAATGGAACAATGGTCAATGTATGCAAAGGAGAGAATGACAGACAAACCGTGCCAAATATGAATTGCAATAGGACATCTTAAGAGAATTTGGACATTGTCCTCCTCCTCCTGTGAGCAAAATACACAAATATCAGGTCCCATTAGGCCCCTCTTCAAGTTCTCCCAAGTGAGTGTCATATTCCGCCAAACTAGCTAAGTGTACAAAATAATCTTGTGTGGGATTTGTACATTCCAGAACTTAGTGAACCGACAGTGGTCATGGTATCCATGTGTGCGGCAACATATATAATTGTAAGTATCCGCCATAGAGATGGAACCATTTTTAATGATGCCATCCCATCCAATCTGATCTCCCAGATTAGATTAGGTAGCATTAATAAATGCCTAATGTGTCGAGGTGTCAAACAAAAAGGGGCCAGGTACATCCATGGGCCCAAAAGAGAATGGGGCATTCAATCGTGGCAGTAGTGGGTGACAAAACAGAACCAAGTGTTACCATCAGGGTTGTGAGGAGAGAGTTCTTTATGGAAAAACAACGAGGGGTAAGGAAAGTCACGTCTAATAAGATGCAGGAAAAACAGTCCAGGAAGGAAAGTTATATATATAGTAAAGTCACATTAAGTGTCCTGCCCCCAATCCTAATGGGAGATGGTTTAGAGATTGGGAAAGTCCAGATATAGTCATAGGAATAATCAAAAGTAAGGGCCCAAAATCATAATATGTACCCTGCAAGTAATCCCCATGAATCCATATGCAGAACCACCCCTCCGTCACCGTGTATAACTATTCGAAGATAAGTGTGACAATCAGAGGCCACCCAAGAAACCAATCCAAAATATAATCTATATATTTTTCTTTGAAACCAAGCCACCCCGAAATGGAAAATATCAAAACATCACCAAGTACCCAAGGAGAAAAAATCTGCACCAACGTCACCGTCGTTACACATCCCAATTAGGAAGTAAATGGACTCGCCAATCCCACCTACTCTACCAACTCTCTCACCCCCCAATAGACTAGTACAGGGGAAAAAGATCACCCCAGCCGATACTAATAGTCAAGATGTAAAATTTGAATTACGTCGAAAAACAAATTATCTAGTGAAAGAGGGATCGTCAAAATAACCAATGCCAATGTAGCCAAAGTAATCCCACTGTGTGCGCTTCTAGTACAAGGGAAAAAGATCCCCCCAGCCGATACTGATAATCAAGATGTAAAATTTGAATTACGTCGAAAAACAAATTATCTAGTGAAAGAAGGATTATCAAAATAACCAATGCCATTGTAGCCAAAGTAATCCCACTGTGTGCGCTTCCAGAACATGGGAATCAAGCACAACAACAACAACATGCACATCCCATGCAGGTCGACCAACAATTACAACATCGGACGCCAAAACCCCAACATCGTCTAGATATAATGAATGAATCAACCCATTTGTGCCAGAGGATGCAGCAGTGAGTGGTATCAAAGTAGGAATCATGTTCCCGAATTTATATGGGACAAATAAGTTGTAGAATATCAGTCCACCAAGGCATGTGGTCTGCGTCTACAGAATGCCAGCTAGTCACAAATGATACAATATAGAATGTAGATGGCAATGATAAAGAGAACCAAAATGTCGAAGATCTCCAACGTGATAAACATAAGCATACTCAATATGGACTGTAGAGTAGTATCCCAAACCTAGAGATATCTGAAAGAATACCGAGCCAAAACCAGATAGGCTTTGGATAGTGATGCGAAGGTAGAAGTATACAGAAGTCAAGTAAATATATGATTATAGCCTAAAGAATGTAGCAGAAACAATCACCCCCAAAATAAAACCGAAAAACCAATACCAATATCAGAAACACTAAAACCTCTCACCTTAATATGTCGTCATCCGTCATCGATAGACTAGCCACGGTAAAATATAAGCACACCAAATGTAACCCTCCATTACCAATGCAAAGAAACTCTCGCTCCCCCTAAATGGCTCAACTAGCAATTGGTCTTCACATCGCTTTGATATCTAATAACCCTAGCCTAAAATTTGCATTTTCCATCACTTCAAGACTCTGTCTGTTGCATCACCACCTGCATTTCAGAGGAGTAATGAAACATGGAGCCTTCGTGGGTCACGCTCCATTCGTCTAGATGCATAGGTTGTTGAATCAGGCATTGATGACGAGCATGAAACTTTCTGAGATGCGTTGCAGCGAAGTCCATGAATTAACCAAGTTGATAGATGTATATCATAATTGAGACATTTTCCCCTTGTGAATGGAAGAAACACCCCACTCTCCTAGCGCACTGATGCAAATCAAGTTTTAACTAGATATAAATTTAATGCTAAAAAAAAATCAAGACATTTAAATTTTATAGAATTCACAAAGCTCAATCTTGAAACAAATCCCCCACAAAATTTCAAATAAATTTATACAAAAGATATGCTGAAATAAGATTCAAAACATCTAATAGATAGAATAGTTTCAAAACATCTAAATAGAATATTTTTTTATCAAATGGACAATGGAGATATTTTCTTCAGATTATCCACCGTACAATCATTCATATTTTTATTTTATTGATTTCTAACCTATATAGAAATTTCATCGGATTTTTAGTTCCATGAAAATAGAAT
Source organism: Pinus taeda (assembly GCA_000404065.3). Lineage (NCBI taxonomy): Eukaryota > Viridiplantae > Streptophyta > Pinopsida > Pinales > Pinaceae > Pinus > Pinus taeda. Next base: position 64,515 of record APFE030540516.1, on the reverse strand, counting down.
ATTCAACTTAACAATAAAATAGGGACAGGATAGATAACAGTAGCAATTCTAAGCCTCAAAGAGACTTTGGAATGATATATTTTGATTTTCCTTTGTCAAAATTTCAAGGGCTCAAGTAAAATTTAAGATAATGTAATATATTAAAAGAGAGAAATATTATATAAACTTTAAACCACTTTTATTTTATTAAAACTATATTTTTTTTTTGTTATAAATATAATATATCTATTTAATAATAAAACTTACGAAATTTAATATCATGAACATAAACCTGAGCTCATAAGCATATAATGTTATATTATAAATATCATAATTATTAACAAAAGGTAAAATATTAAAGTGAAAATTGTGATTATAATAATAAACTATATTAAATAACAAAGTTATCTATTAAATTAGGGTATAAGATTTTTTTTATTTGTGGGGTAAGTGAGTTTTTTTAGATCTATATATTTTAATGTTAAATTATAATCAATAAAGGGGTTTTATTCAAGTTTGAAACTAGATTTACTTGTTTAGGTAAGTTTGTGAATAGTTTCAGTATGAAGGTGATGTGTAAGTATCTTTATTCATAAAAATAAAATATTATTTAAATTGGTTGTCTAAATTTGTCTTGTCTGTCTACTTTTAAAAAATGAAAAATGTTTTAAATAGAAAAATATTGTTGGCTATAATTAAAAAATATATATACATTGTAAAAAAATTGTATACTTTAAAAACAACAACAACAGATTTAAATAAACTATTTGAAAATCTATGTTAACTAATTTACATCGACATCAACTTCATATATATCTATATATATAGAAAAAAAAAATCTTATATATATATATTCCATTTAACATTCAAAAATACAATGAAAAATAACACATTGTATTTTGCACTCTAAAAAGTTTGCACGTAAAAAGATTTGATCTTTGGGCTATGTTAGATCTGTCCTTAAAATAAATGTATGCCACTACTATTATTATTATTATTATTTGACTGCCATTGAATTTTTTAACATTTGAATAAATAAAGACTTGCCAACATGGTTTTTGGCAATTATACAAAAAAAATTAAAATTAAAATTATTAAAAAAATGCAATTTTAAAAATTACGATAAAAATAAATTGAATTTATCATCTATTATAATTAAAATGAATTTTACAAATTTAACGGTATAATAATATTTATTAATAAAATTAATAAATTTATTTATTTTTAAATAATATGTTTAGAAAACAGTTCACTGATTTTGTTTAAGGTTGAACGATATAACTTTAATTTTAAAGATAGGATTTTATGAGAGGTTGAACGATATAACTTTAATTTAAAAGTTAGGATTTTATGTGAGGTTGAACAATATAACTTTAATTTTAAAGTCATGAGAATCAAAAATGTAATCGCATTTTTAAATGGGATAAACCAGTTCGACCATCAGTGTACTTTTGTTTATTCACGTCATTTGCTTAGTAAATTTGTAATTCAAGTATAATTTCCTTATTTATATAGATTAGGTTTCTGAATTAAACGATTTAGAAGAAAATATGCAACATAAAGTGCTTTATGAAAGTTTAAAATATTTAAAAGAATGTAACATATAATAAATAACATTAATTTTTTTCAACAGGGGTTTAAAAGAATGTAACATATAATAAATAACATTAATTTTTTTCAACAGGGGACAAATGATTGTCCGCCTCTTTTATTTTTTATTTTTTCTGATTTAGAAAGTACAATGTATTAACCTTATACAACTAAGAAGCAACTCTGATTCTTAGAATCAAGAAGCAAGTTCGAATCTAGAACACTCGAACTTCAAAATTCCTTTACACATCCCATATACAAATATAGAAATGAAACCTATTAATAACAGATCTTGCAGTCGGTAATATCTTAACGTCAAAAACTAAATTTATGAGGATAGCAAGCCAAATCTACACCCTGAGTTAATTGAGCTGAATGCCGGAGTCGTATATGGCCCCTGCCTTCCAGTTAGCCGGTATTACATGGGCGCTCGACACCCATTCCTCTCTCTTCCCATCACTAACCAGAAAACGAAGAGAAAGAGCGCCCCTCGGAGGTGTTACTACGTCCCACACGGCCCCGTGGCTTCGGTACATAGCTTTCCAGTCGTACGATTCCTCCTGCGTTGCATTACATTACATCATTACATCTGCAACCGGGCTCGGTAATTGTCAATGAACTTATTTTTAATTAGGAAGACTAATTTAGTTAGCATAGATAACTAGGAATGCAAAGAGAAATAAGTTTATAATTATGGAAATAACTACCTGTCTGACTTGAATAGCCAGAACGTCTTTTTGGCCTGCCTGATACCAAAATATCAATGCCAAGTACTCTGGAAAGTTGCTACTGCTATCGATCTTAAACATGAGATTGTAGCCCTCATATTGGCAAGGTATCCTGAAATCAAGTCATCAAATTGGTTGAAATATTCAACTGTGTGTCTGTGTGTGTTTATATACGTTATTAATCTACTAATTCCAATTCTATGTACCGTTTATACTCGATGTCCACCACACCCAACGATATGAGTTGGTTAGCTTTGTCTGGGCGGCCAAGCTTCGAATACCCATGAAGGCTCATGATGAAATCAGTTCGGTCGCCTTGCCCATAATCTGTCACAACGATTTTCACTCCTTCGCTTCTGCAGAGATCTTTATTCGTACATCTTACCTATAATTTTCATCAATATGAATTTGTCACACTAAAATTGAAATTCATCCATAAACTTAAGATTGAAAAATCAGGTGATGAAGGTGGATAATTATAGTAGAATTCGTAGTAGCCAGTTATGAAATAGTTTTGATGATGATGGATGGTTACCTTGTAGCAGGCACCGCATCCGGTTCCATTTCTGTATAACTGAGCGACAGCAGCTACATCACCTCCATTCAGATTTCTGCCAAAGAACCCATATCCACACGCTCCACCTGCAGTCACATTAATAGATACATATATCATCCCTCGTACACAAAATGATAGGATAATAGTAATAATATAGATTTGTGTGCATTGTGATTGATGCATGCATTTACCTTCGGTTCCCAGGCCATCTGCACTCCTATAGTATGCGGCTCTTGATGTTACGTACGGTTCTGCTCTTGTGCCGAGATACATGACAAGGCTCTGCAATAACAGAATGTAAAGTAGCAGGCTGTAAGAGCATCTGACAGCCATTGAAGTAAATACAAGTCGAGGGACAAATTTTGAAAATGCTTAAGAGAAAGAATACTCTGAGTAAGAAAGCTGTGATTGTTGATAATTAAATGTAGGACTAAGGAGAGTATTTATAGGTAACAAACCCACAGCATGGATAAATGAAGGGAAAGTCAAATTGTATGGATAAACTGCGACGGCTTGGAATTCCACTAATGATCGTTTACCTTCCAAGCATCGAAATCTGCGGGCATTTTTATATTGGAAGCCGTCAAATTGTTATAGCAAAACCGCTGCCTTTTTTTAAATTTCAGGGTAATCCCCGAGGATTTTTATAATTTTTATGTGGAAGTCGTTGAACTCTAGAAGTCAACTTGGGGTACTTTAACAA
>APFE030540516.1:18692-46437 GCA_000404065.3 Pinus taeda | reverse complement strand
AAATTAATATATTTATTTATTTTTAAATAATATCTTTAGAAAATAATTCACTGATTTTGTTTAAGGTTGAACGATATAACTTTAATTTTAAAGATATGATTTTATGTGAGGTTGAACGATATAACTTTAATTTTAAAGTTAGGATTTCATGTGAGGTTGAACAATATAACTTTAATTAAAAATGTAATCTCATTTTTAAATGTGATAAACTAGTTCGACCATCCGATGTAGGTGTATTTTTGTTTATCCACGTATTCATGAATATAAATGTAAGTGGATGAGCATTTGCTTAATAAATTTGTAATTCAAGTATAATTTTCTTATTAGTCCCTGCCTTTGGCATAACAGGGACTATAGCATTTGATACGACATTGACTAGGCATTAATCGGTTCTTTGACCAAAAAAATTTGTGCAATATCAAAATTTAACCAAATTTTATCTTTGAAAATTTCGGTGTAAGAAACTTATAACCAAACTTGTGAATTCAAGGTTTTATTACAAGCTTCACGTGCCCCGATGTTATTTCAGCCAGGACAAGTTATTTTATCGTAAGTTTTTCAAAACTCATGCATCTACTACCACTTGACACTTACACTTGCCACACGCCACACAACTTGCTTACACCTGCCACACATGCTCATCCATCTTAAACTCACCATAGGTTTACAGTGTTGGACAACCTCCTGAGCTCTGAAGAAGAGGCGCAGCGAAACAGTAGTCTTACCCTACTGTGACAGAAGCATACGAAGAATCTGCCTCTTTAACCACTGGCCCTCGCCCTGGCTAGACAAAGTTCGGGTCTAAAGCCTGGTATTCCAAGCACAGGAAAATTTCAGGTCTAAAGCATGTTATTCCAATTCTTCCAAATGCATCAAAAAGGAGAAAAACATGTGGGTAAGCTTATGCTTTAATATTCATGACCATCCCTAAATTTCTGAGCTTTATTATTAAATGCAACTATACATCTTTTTTTAGTAAATTTTTTAATGTTTCTCCACAAATTTCTGAATGTTTTTATGCATTTTCTAGCATTTTCTCCCTTAAGTTCTGCATAAACCGAAACAAAAGATTTATTCGACAGGGCTCAGTCAAGCTTACCGAGCAATAAATTTCAAAACCCCAAAAACAAAAAAATACGCGAAATACTGAAAAAAGAAAAAGGACAGAGAAATCCAGGGCACGAAACCCTTAAAATACAAAAACGAAAAAATTTGAAAAACGGACTTAATCTTACTCAAGGCTCTGAATTTAACACAGAAATATAAGAAGATGCCCATAATAATCGCAAAAGTAAAACATCGAGCTACAGGGTTGTTGTGGTAAAAACACAACCCCCCATTTTTGACTTGCTCAACTCAAATAATGGGGACCCTTTCTACAAAAATTTGGCTAACACTTTTTTGGATTTTTATTTAGTTGATTGCCCTACGCTTTTGTTAATTTTTCATTTTATTTGGATTCTTGTTTGGATTGCATTGTTATAATCAATTTTTTATAAGTTTCCCCTTAACGCTTGTTTCGCCTCATTTGGTCAACTAGTTTGAAAATGGCACTCCTTTGAAGTTCCATCATTTATCTACTCTAGGTTTAAAATGTTATTTTTATTATTTTTGTTTATTTTCGAAATGGTTGTAGTTTAGATAATAAATAATTAAATTCATTAAAATAAAACCAATATAAAAAATTGATGATATCAATACTAAATTTTAAATTAATTAAATATAAAATTTAAAGCATAAATATAGTAATAAATAAAAAATAAAAAAAATAAAAAAATTATCCCATCAAAAATTGGGTCAGAAATTTTTATCGGACATATTTTAAATAACCCCGATACCTATCGATGTTGATGTCCGTTACCCTCATGTCCCCGATCATGAAAACCAAATGGCTTAAGGCATTTAAACAAAGTTCTTTTTATAAGCATTGGTTTTTGTTTTAAAGTTTCAACTCACTCATACGATGAGTGAGTGAATAAAGAAAGGAATGGAACGAATGATGTTAGTTTATATTATTTTAATTAGTTATATAATATTTAAAAATTAATTATGTAATAATTAATTTAAATAAATTAAAAAAGGAATTATTATTTAGATAATTATATAGTTTGTAATCAATTGTTATATATTAGTTAGTGGATTATATTATCAATTAATCAGTTAGTTTATAATAATAATTAAATTAGGATTAATTAAAATTCTAATTTATGATTAGATTTTTAATTAAAATTTTGATTTTAGCCTAGCGACAGAATTTCCAGATTTATGCCAGATTTGACTCATCAACTTTGAAGGCCCATAGATTGAGTTTTACTTGGCCAAATGAGGCTCAGGACAACTCATTGGAAAGACAAAATCAAGGAGTATATTTATGAGGAGGTTTCACTAATAGATTTGGTCATTTATGGGGTCAAAAATCAAGCAGAAGATCAAGCTACGAATTTCTAAAGCAAAATCAATTTTCTGAGTTTTATTTTCTACATTTTCATTTGTCCTCCAAGCCTCTTCTCAATGCAGATCCATTCGTCAATAATATCTTTGGCCAATCAAACCATCCCATGCATCAATAGAAAGCTTATATTTTATTTTCAATTATTTATTTAATTGAATTTGATTGGATTTATTTTAATTGCTAGAAATGATATTTTGATTTTATTGTTGCATCTTAATTCATTTTGATTTCTTTTTGCAGAAAAACTGTAAAAGAAATATGGAGAAAATGATCTCAACCAATGAGAATGCTCCAGAAATTGAAGATTAGAATTTTTGAGCAAATAAAATTAGATTTGACAGATTTTCCCTCAACAAACTTTCTTCTGAAGAATTCCTTTGCAAATAGTATAAATAATAAATTGCAGAATGTAATAAGGGGTTCCTTTCTTCTGCAATTTTAGACTTCTAAAAGCACTACTGTAATAGGAATTTAGAGTTGTATGAGAGAGGAGAGAAAATCTTAGATCTGGGATTATTGAGGATTTTTCCTTTGTATCTTGAATCATGTATGAGGGACAGAGTTTGCACTATTGTGGCTCTAGTTTTGAAGGCAGAAGTTCAAGGAATGTAAAGGACTGTTGAGACCAAGGTCAGAGAAATGGATGCAATAAATCGGTATTTCTAATACTACTGTTTCAAATATCAGTTTCATTTTTATGGTAACAGGAATGTCTCATTTTATTCATGTTTGTGCACTCTTGTCAATATGGGTGATTTGTCTCAATCTTGTTATTATGTATCTCTGTTCTTATGGATTGAATTATGATTTCTGAGTAACTATTTACTTAGAAATCTATCTTATAAAACTGATTTATTAAATAGTAATGTGTTATGAACTATTTCTGCATATTATTGTTTAATTATTCGATTTATTGATTTGATAATCAATATAATTTTTGTGAACTACTTCCTAGAATGTTGTTGGTTTATTATTTCAGTTAAAAGGTCTCAATAGGATTTGTTTTGATATCCATAATATCAGTTAATTGAACTACTTCATTAACTTGATATTCATTATAAGCAAGACATGTTTAAATCCCAATATTTTAATCATCTTGCTCTTAGTTGGGTTAGATCTATATCTGCCTAATTAAGATAGGATTTAGATTAGTTTCTTTTTCTTGCATTATAGAATAAGCTTGCGTTTAGAGTAATTTCTACATTCTTTTAAGTCCTCTTCTCGAAGAGGCAAAACTTTAGTTGTGGTTTGGCTGAACCCAAATCAGCTTAAGGGTCATTCTCTTGCCTGATTTGCAAGAAGAAGTGATTTGATATCCCTGTTTATTGGTAGTTAAAGATACATTATATACCAATAGCGATAGGGAGAAGGTAATTGGACCTAGTTAAACTAGTTGGAGCCACCACACCAAACGGAAAAGGAGATGCTTTAAGGTTCGGACCGGGTGGTTATCCCCCAGTGTTGTTGCAGCGATTTTCGAGGCATCAACAAGGGTATGATTCAAAGAAAAGATAAATTATAAGAGCTCAAGGTCATTGAGAGGTACCTGGTTCGAATCCCGTCCATTAGGATTATGGGGTCATTTGAAAAAAAGCTTCCATCTGGACCGATCTAACACTCCTCGACACTTCGAAACCCTGACATCTCTTAACCACCACCACAAGAAAATAATGAAATGAGGGGAAGATCTTACCACCATTACATTAGCAAATTTCAATTAAATTAATTTATAATGCCTTTGGTTCAGGTCTAAAGCATGTACAGAACCAAAACTCTCTAACTCTATTAAACTGTTAAAATCCTCACAAAGCGGCATGCCATTATCAACTAAAAGAAAATTAAAATCCTAAGAGAGCTTGCCCTAATTCGGCTGAATAAAAGGAAAGAGGTAGAACATCGACCACAACCCAGCCCAATCTGAGGGGATCAGCCACATTAGGACTGAGACATGGCCCAGACTCCTACGGGAGGCAGCAGTGGGGAATTTTCCGCAAAAGGCCAAAACAGTGAAAACAAATACATCGAAGATCTTACCCTGAAGCAAAACCCTAATGGTTTGAGCCTGCGTGTGAAGGAGGAAGGTCGACGGACTGTAACCTGCCAACAATAGAAAGAAAAACAATAAAAAAATAAAAAATAACTAAGGAAAAAATGCTTTGGTTTTTGTGTATCCCTTAAAATTTTGGTGCAGGCATCATCAGCAAAAAACAGAAACCAAAGACAGGGACTAAATTGTATGAAGTTAACACTTTCAGCTGCAGAATGAAGATTTGAGAGAAAAAAACTTAAAAAAAACTTATTCATAGTCAGAAACATCACAGTTCAGTTCAGATGTATCCATAATGCAGACAACTGGAGTTGCATGCACTGCCTCACATGTTTTTCCATGTATTATATTTCTTACTTTATTTTTTATTAATATTATTTTCCAATTTTGAATGAGCCTTGGTGAGTTGATTATGAATTCATTCATTTAATTTAATAATAGCTAATCCTTTAAAATAAAAAACTTTGTTGTTTGTCCAAATGCGAGTTGATTATGAATTCATTCATTTCATTTAATAATAGTTAATTCTTAAAAATAAAAAACTTTGTTGTTTGTCCAATGCGACTATTTCAGCTTGAACCTTGCCCATGCTTCACTGTTACACTCTGGGCCAGGTGAGAGTTGTTTCCTTTGTACAGTAGGTATCGTGAAAGATTCTCTGAGTAACCTGCGTCAAGCAAACTTATACAAATATGGGAAGCAAATTAGAGCAATAATAACGCAATAGACATAAAATGTGTCGTTGCTCACCTGACGGATGGTGTAAGGACCTGCGGTTCTTACTACACGCTCCGGCATGAAGTGCGACCTGCGGGTTGATGGAAAATGCGAGCTCTTCCAAATGTGCGATGACTTGTGTGCATATGTGAGAGGAGAGCTTGTTTATATGGCGTGGGATGTGTATCAACACACTTGGAGGCCGACTTGATGGTGTAGGGGCTTATGCGATGAAGCATGGGCGTAGGGAGGTCGGCTGAGCAAGCCACCACCTTGCCCTACACTTGGTATAAGTTGGGGAATGCGTGGAGGTATTCCATCATCACTCATTCGCTCATCACTCAACAACAAGAAGTGCGCAGAACAAGGTGGAGGTGTAGTAAACGAAGGGCGCAGATTTGGAGATGCGCCCGTTCTTGGGTGAAGCCGCACGGAGGTGAACGCATGTCTTGAGTTTGGGTGAAGGGCGCGGGTAGGGTCGCCCGCCGGTTGGAGAAGGGCGTGCCCGGGTGTGTGGCGCCCACATTGTGCGACGAAGAGCCCGATTTGTGCGATGACTTGGCACGGGTTCTTGGGTGACTCAGGTGAGCACCCGCCTGTCGTGCAAGTGTGCACGACGACTTGGCGAAGGTTAGAACCGGAGGTCGTAGAGTTGGGCAGGCGGTACTACGTGCTGTTTCACACGATTTGGGTGGTTGCCAAGGGTTGGTAAGTGGGACTGCGTGTGGGCAGGTGTACATGGTTTGGGCATCTGTGGACCGAACGTGCGATAAGGTGAACAATGAGTTGGAGAGTCGTGCAGCGACCGTGCGAAGGTGCCGACGAGCTGGGCAACCGAGTTTGCCAAAGTTGGAAATTTGGCTAAGTATAAATTTGGGGTTTCCCAAGGACTTAGCCTATACTTGTAAAAATGAAGATTGTATAATATATTGATATTAGGCAAACTCATATTGCAGGGAGTTGCCCCTCCCTTTATACTATTGTGCATTTCTCTTGTATAATGCTGTTGATAATGAATGTGTATGGGTGTTCATTGGTATAAAGGTACATTAATAATACTTGGTAACGAAAACAAAACTAAGTATGGAATGTTAAGGCGTAGTCTACAATCATAAGTATTGGTGAAAAGAAAACGGTTGGTAGTGCCGCACTTCGCCTAGCACGGTTGGAAGACTACCGTAGGCTTGGGGGCGTGACATTGGAAGCAGGTACTTGTAGGTGAAGGAAGCCAGTTTCACATACAAGTGGAACAAGGGCCGGTTCATGGTTGCAGGGAACTGGGTGAAGCTGCTGAAACAGGTTTAGCAGGGGTGAAGCTTAGTGCTTGGGCCAAGCTGAACGACAAGGCATGGCAGGTTTGCTAGAATGCGAAGGGAAGCTCTTGCTTACCTTATACAAGTTGAAGCGGATGAAGGAGGAGAATCCCCAGATTTGAGAGAAGCTTGCAGTCTTGGAAAAGAATGTTGAAGACAAGCTTCTTCAACTTGGATGGACAATGGAGCAAGGTGAAGTTGTAGATTGTGCTGACCAAGAAGAGGAAGTCGTGATAGTTGAAGATGTTGCAGACATGATCATGATGGAGGGTGAGCTTGAGATTGATCAAGTTGGACCAGGATCGTGCAGTTTGCAAACATGGATGGATGAGGACACTCTCATGGAGGAGCCTCATGATGATGAAGTAAGTATTGATATTTGTGTTTCACTTGAGCATTTGGTAGATGGACCGTATGCAGGGAAGGGCAAAAGTAGTTTGCCGATGCTAGGGAGCATATTACCATGGATGTTTATGATGAGACCTTGTATGGAGAAGCAAGGATTGTTGATTGTTGCAGGACTTATTGGGGTTGTTTGTGACCTTATGGTAGAAGGTACAAAGGCCCGTGACAAGGGAGGAACTTGATGATTATTGCGGATGAATGGGTCATGCTTTAGCCACATGGCTAAGTGCCCGGCATGACTCATGGACAGATTGGAGGGCACACTCTTGGGTGGACTTCTCATGGCCGAGACCAAGAGCAAGTCTTGGTGGAACCTTTAGTGGGGGAGCTATGATGGAAAGACTCATGTGATGATGATATGGTTGGGTGACCGAGTACACTAGACCGAAGATTGCAGACTTGGATGAGGATGACCGATTATTGTGATGGGTCTACTTGGTTGGACTACACGGAAACTTAGTCATGGACATTAGGTTGGAGACATGGAGCATGGCAGTCTTATGCAGGGACATTGTGCAGGAGCACTTGTAGAGGTGTCATTTATGGGCATCCAATAAGGAGTGCCGAAGCAGGGATGTTGTGCAGGTGGATTCGCTGATGTGACATGGAGATGTTTTGCTTATGAGTCGATGGACAGGTTGTGCACTCTTGTACAACAAGGCCATGGACTTGGATGGAGTTGTGAGCATACTATGGGGGAATTCTTACTACATGGAGAGCTGAGGCATCTTGTAGAGACCTTTGGGCCAAGACTTGTATTCTTGCTGAGATGTTGATTAGGGATGACTTATGGAGCTCATGATGACATGAGGTTGTGACTTCTAGGGGGACTTCATATATGGTGGACTTAGAGGATCTGATGTATTGAGGAGCTGAGGTCAGAGACTTTGATGCAGGATGGGGTGCATACTTTCAAGTGCATGCATGGAAATGGCTTGAAAGAGTGACTTGATGTGGGGATCGATATGGGACACTTTGGAGTGATGGAGTTACAATGATGATGATGCCTTGGTGGCAACACTTAGGCATGGGTTGAGCCAAGACTCAACTACTTTTGACACATGGGAGCTGATTGATCTATAATCATGGGCAGCAGATGGATAGATGAGATAGGTGTATACTTGTTTCTATGGCAGACTTAAGGATGGCACATTGCAGATGTGATGGAGGTTTCTTCATGGGCCTGGATGTGGCACACCGAGAGTTGGAGATTGATGAGATGGTCTCTTCATATTGAGAAGGCACACATATGGATGATGTTGGGATAGATGTGGCTAATTTCATGCAGCACATTAGTACCAAACATCATGGACAACACGTTGCAGATGAGATGAGGACTACTTCATGGACCTGAGCATGGCTTACACTTATATGGATGGATTCTTGATCGAGTTGAGGATGTGACAGGATGTTCGAGAAACAACTGATGGTGGCATGAGGATGTGCATTCTCATGGTTTGAGCGTGACAGTTGGATTAGCTACTCAACTAGTTCGAGTCATGAGGGGATCTAGTGTACAGAGATGTGTTAGCATTGTGTTGGAGTATCATGGCAGCAGTTCACATGGGATGACACATGATGAGGTCGACACGAGATGTTGCAGTGGGCATGTAGCTTGAGATGGAGGGACCAGCCTTCCATGATGGAGAGCAACATGTGGAGATTGTGACAGGATGGTCGATGGTCATGGATTGAGATGATTTCCGATGTATGACATACCGATGGGGTATGGTGATCTTGGTAATAGATGGTTGCTGGGACGAGACATGATGAAAACATGGTTCTACATATGTTGCAGAGATATTTTGAAGTATGTGGAGGAGTTGACATCATGGATGATACATTTGATCTTGGTGGATGACTACCAGGATGGTATGTTGTCAAGAACGACAATGACTTCAGGTGGAGGAGGACGTAAGGACCTGCGGTTCTTACTACACGCTCCGGCATGAAGTGAAACTTGCGGCTTAATGGAAAATGCGAGCTCTTCCAAATGTGCGATGACTTGTGCGCATATGTGAGAGGAGAGCTTGTTTATATGGCATGGGATGTGTATCAACACACATGGAGGCCGACTTGATGGTGTAGGGGCTTATGTGATTAAGCGTGGGCATAGGGAGGTCGGCTGGGCAAGCCACCACCACGCCCTACACTTGGTATAAGTTGGGGAATGCGTGGAGGTATTCCATCATCACTCATTCGCTCATCTCTCAACAACAAGAAGTGCGCAAAACAAGGTGGAGGCGTAGTAAAGGAAGGGTGCAGATTTGGAGATGCGCCCGTTCTTGGGCGAAGCCGCACAGAGGTGAACGCATGTCTTGAGTTTGGGTGAAGGGCGCGGGTAGGGTCGCCCGCCGGTTGGAGAAGGGCGTGCCCAGGTGTGTGGCGCCCGTATTGTGCGACAGAGCGCCCGGTTTGTGCGACGACTTGGCACGGGTTCTTGGGTGACTCGGGTGAGCGCCCGTCTGTCGTGCAAGTGTGCACGGTGACTTGGTGAAGGTTGGAATCGGAGGTCGTAAAGTTGGGCAGGTGGTACTACGTGTTGTTTCACACGATTTAGGTAGTTGCCAAGGGTTGGTAAGTGGGATTGCATGTGGGCAAGTGTACACGGTTTGGGCGTCTGTGGACCAAACGAAGTGCGAACCAGGGAAGATATGTGACAAGGTGAACGACGGGTTGGAGAGTCGTGTGGCGACCGTACGGAGGTGCCGACGAGCTGGGCAACTGAGTTTGCCGAACTTGGAAATTTGGCTGTATAAATTTGGGGTTTCCCAAGGACTTAACCTATACTTGTAAAAATGAAGATTGTATAATATATTGATATCGGGCAGACTCATATTGCAGGGAGTTGCCCCTCCCTTTATACTGTTGTGCATTTCTCTTGTATAATGTTGTTGATAATGAATGTGTATGGGTGTTCATTGGTATAAAGGCACATTAATAATACTTGGTAACGAAAATAAAACTAAGTATGGAATGTTAAGACGTAGTCTACAATCGTAAGTATTGGTGAAAAGAAAACGGTTGGTAGTGCCGCACCTCGCCTAGCACGGTTGGAAGACTATCATAGGCTTGGGGGGGTGACAGATGGTCTCCTAGTGTTGAAAATCCCTTGGAAAAGTGCAGAGCCGAAGTAGCAGCTCAACAACCAATAATAGCCAACAATGGTGAAAATTGGAAGGGTTACAAGCACTCCATTACCAAAACATACAGTGCAAATGAAGTGCAGAAGGCAGGGTTGGATCGAGCGGTTACCGGAAAGGAACCCTAGGGCAAATCTGACTGCGTTTCTCAGGTAACAAATCAACGCTTGAAAACTTGCTGCCAAGTGTAAATAAAATTCCGGCAGTGTTTCTCTTCACAGTTACTTTATCTTGTACTTTTGAAACATGTAATTGACAACGCACTAAAATTGCTGCCAAGTGTAAATAAAATCCCGGCAGTGTAATCAACAACGCACTAAAATTTATTAAAGAGAACCTTGCTGAAACTAAAAACCCAAGCATTTCGTTTGATTTCCATATAATCCGAAGGATTTCGTTTTTTAATGACAACATCTATTCGTCCAGAAAGTGAAGAATTTTGAATTATAATCAAGAATTTCTTTATGGCTAAACACATATGTTGATCTGGTAAAGTGAAAGCTAAATAACTTTGATTTATAGGCACATAAAATAGTTTTGCATGTTAGTATTGAAATCTAGCCATCTGGTTCGTGACTACGATTTTGCAAGAACGTAGCCTTCTTGTTATATGAGAACTTCTTAGAATTGTTGTAAAGATGGTGAAAGACTTTTTGTCAACCGATACTATACACTTTTTGTGATATGGAGTTGAGTTGTTTTGGGTGGCGATGCATATTTATTAGTCTATATGTTTATTAATTGTAGCAACTCAAAGAACAGGAGTTTCTCAACCCCGGCAGGGACTACCACTACGATAGTGGCTCCCTTGTTTATATAGATTAGGGTTTTGAATTAAACGATTTGGAAGAAAATATGCAACATAAAGTGTTTTATGAAAGTTTAAAATATTTAAAATAATGTAATAAAATTATACAGATAATAAATAACATTTAATTTTTTTTAACAAGGGACAAATGATTGTCTGCCTCTTTTATTTTTTATTTTTTCTAATTTTAGAAAGTACAATGTATTAACCTTATACAACTAAGAAGCAAGCCAAATCTACACCATGAGTTAATTGAGCTGAATGCCAATGTCATATATGGCCCCTACCTTCTAGTTAGCTAGTATTACATGGGCACTCGACACCCATTACTCTCTCTTCCCATCACTAACCAGAAAACGAAGAGAAAGAGTGCCCCTCGGAGGTGTTACTATGTCCAACACGGCCCCGTGGCTTCGGTACATAGCTTCCCAGTCGTACGATTCCTCCTGCGTTGCATTACATTACATTATATTACATCATTACATCTGCAACCGGGCTCGGTAAATTGCTGGAAAATAATTTTGTGCTTGCTGATGCATACTAATAATTATGCTTTCTGCAAACAAATCACTTGGGATGGATGGTTCCCTAAATTTTGGAGCCCTCTTCTTCCCATAAAAATCACAATCTTTCTATGGCTTGTTTGGAAGAATAAAAATTTGACCTGGTAAAACGTCCAAGTGAGGAACTGGTCTGGCCCAGGTTACTATGTACTATGTGGAAATGTTGCTAAGGATAATATTCATCTCTTCAGAACTTGTAATGAGGTCTCCATTCTATGGAATCATTTGGAGCACAAATTGGCCACCACATTTGCGATATAGAGCTTTGGTTGACATCCCTGCCATTTTCATTTGGGAAATATGGAAATCGCGCAACAACATCATATTCAACAATCATAGGAACGTGGAGTCGATTGTGCTAATGAGAATTATTCAAAAGTCAAATTCTGTTTTACAATCCACCCCAAAACAACAACCCACTCGCCCATTGGAAATTATGGAGATGGTATATCGGACCGGTTACTTTGATGGGGCTTCACAAGATCACAAATGTGGAAGTGGATTCATCATCCATATACATTCTAAGTTATCATACCATGTTCACTAGGGTGCTGGCATTGGAACCAACACAAAGTCAGAAGTGATGGCTCTCTTGGGACTGATATGATTCACTAAATTTCTGGACATTCAAAACTTACATATTTTGGGT
Organism: Pinus taeda; assembly: GCA_000404065.3. Taxonomy (NCBI): domain Eukaryota; kingdom Viridiplantae; phylum Streptophyta; class Pinopsida; order Pinales; family Pinaceae; genus Pinus; species Pinus taeda. The sequence continues at coordinate 34,340 of APFE030540516.1, read as the reverse complement.
GACTCCAAGATTGTCATTGACTACGTTGGTTCACATGCTAATATCCATAAATCCTCTCTACAATGTTGGCTAAAGCAAATCAAGAAAATTTGGAGTTCCCTCAATACAACACATTAGCAGTAAATTACATTCTGAGCCAGACAAAGTATCAAAACTTGGTTTGAATACGGAACTTTATGGTTTTCATGTGATCATTAAAATGTAGGAGACATGGCACAAAACTGGGATTTTCCCAATTCCTGGATAATACTTGGATAACCCTATGCTACTCCTAAATTTTGAAGATAGGAAGATGAACAGTTTACATAGTATCTCTTTTTTTGGGTGAATTTTGTGGGAACCCCTGAACAGCTCAGATGATTGTTTCAGCAATATTTTTGTAAGACGATAGAAAACTCTATTTCGTATGATGTCTGAAAAATCTATTTGTAGACTTAGAATCTAAAAACTTATAATGAATTACTCCATGATTGAATATATAACTGCTTTTTTATCTGGAAAAAAAATAAAAATAAATATATAAATAATAAATAATAAATAATAATAAATAAATAAATAAAATAATAAATAATAAAATAATAAAATAAAATAAAAAAATAAAAAATGTAGAAATTTCATCGACTTTTAATTTCATGAAAATAGAATATTCAACTTAACAAAAAAAACAAGGACACGATAGAGAACATCAGCGAGTCTAAGCCTCACAGAAAGTGATATATTTTGATTTACTTTTGAAAAATATAAAGATTTCATTGTATTTTTAATTTCACGAGAGTCAAAATTTGAATGCATCAAATCCCATCTCAAGTAAAATTTAAGATAATGTAATTTCTTAAAAGAGAGAAATATTATATAAATTTACTTAAAAGAGAGAAATATTATATAAATTTTAAACCATTTTTATTTTATTAAAACTATATTTTTTTGGGTTATAATATCATTTTTAAATAATGAAATTTATCAAATTTAATAAGATCATAAGCATATAATATTATAAGCATCATAATTATTGAAAGATTAAATTGGAAATTATAATTATAATGATAAATTATATTAAATAATAATCATCTATTAAATTGGGGTATAAGATCTTCTTATTTTTGGGGTAAGTGAATTTTTTAGATTTATTGATTTCAATGTTAAATTTTAATTAATAAAGGGGTTCTATTCAAGTTTGAAACTCAATTTATTTGTCTAGCTAAGCTTGTGGATAGTTATTGAGCGAGAGATGCTTATTCTACAATCCAGGGTGAAAGTGATGTGTAAGTATGTTCCTCCATAAAAATAAAATTTTCTTTAAATCGTCTACCCCCCTTAAAATAAAAATAAAATATTCTTTAAATAAAAAAATGTAGGCTATGCATATTTAATTACTTGTCCATATGAGGTAATATAATTTTGTGTAAGTAATTAGAAGTAAAAAAAAAATGTGTGATTAAAATGTTTAAACCTTATATTTTTCAAAAATATTTTGAAAAGTGATATCAACTTCATATATATCTATATGTAGAATATAATATATATATATAATATATTTCGTAATGTTGTATAGAATAAAATATCCATTGTGGGTTATCAGTAAAATAGAAAAATATATTAACAAAATAAACTAATTTAATTTGTGTTGATAAAATGGGTCAATGCACATGTTATATAATTTCTATAACATTCAAAAATACAATTTAAACAATAAAAAAATTACACATTATTTTTTGCACTCTAAAATAGGTTTACACGTGAAGAAATTTGATCTCTCTCTGCTCACGTTAGATCTATCGTTAAGATGGATATATGGATATATGTTGGTTCTAGGCTCAAGAGTAGAGTGGTAGTCTCATTGATTCGATTCCAAGTCCAGGTAAGCCTAGAAGTTAACGTAATTAAAAGAAGTATATATATCTATATATATATATATTCATATTCATTCTACCCTTCTAGATTTGAAACTATAACCTTTTAGAATAATACATATTATTAACGTTATAATCATAAATGTTAAGTATTAATATCAATAATACCTAATGAAATTTAAAAAAATTGTTAAAAATTAATATGTTTCTTATCGCAGTTCAAATTTATTGTAAATATTGTGAAATCAATTAAGAAATAATCCCATTTATAAAAATGTACTTTATTTATAATAAAATGATAAGATAAAGTTATATATTTTATAAAGGGATAAATAATATTTGATAGTATGACATCTTTAAATAGAGCTTCAACAAAACAAAACAAGAAAATCCATAATCTCTATATATATTTGAGAGTTAGCTCAAACGGTTACACGATAGTCACAAATTCAAATATTATCATGTTTCATGGGGTTACCACCAACTCTTATGGCCATGGATTAACATCATCTTATGCCTCAATATTTTGGCGAAAATGGAAGAATATTGTAATGATTGTCTTCATGTATGTGTACATTTATATATAGAGATAAAGTAATGTACATTGACAAAAATGGTGATAATGAAGAAGTTAGGGCTTTTATAGAAGGAAAGAAATACACCACAATTCATTATGGAACATGGGCCCATGGAAGGTGAGAGAGAGAGCTAGGGAAGAGATAATTGATTGGATATTTCTCAAACCCAAAGCCAAAAAATTCTAAACTAGTGCAAGTATCATCTCATCACAATGTAATATAGCTAGATGTAAGGATCAAATCACTTCATTATAGAGTGGATAATTTACATTTGAGAATCATGATGATAGGGAAGTTGATATGGAGTGGGGAATCGTGGTGTTTTGAGCATTACATATTATTTATATAACATTGGTACACCTTTTATGAGTTGATAGGGGAAATGAGGGACAAATTACTATCATTGGTTCAATTCATCTACAATTTTTAATCCAAAAATATTGAGTTTATTATGATATGCTTTTGGATCCTTCTTAGGACTGGCCCCATAAAACCCTAGTTAGGAATTTAACCACTTGCATATTGATTGAAGTATTTATTTTTTAAAGATAAGACCATTTTTTTAAGTCTTTGTTTTTTAAGGAGGAGATCATTTTCAAGTGAGGGAACCATAATAGCATGAAATCATTGATTATAAATATTTTCTTTTAGTCGTACATTGTCATTCATAGGACCACCATTAATTGGACCATATTTAGAAGAGGTAGAACCACTATCAAAGCTTCAAGAGATATAAAATGGGAACTTTTTGTCAAAGAAGAGAGGATTGGTACTTGGGAGACATTAATAGTAGGGTAGAGAATTCATCCCTATCCATCATAGGGAAACCTAATACTTCAAAAGGAAACCTAATGGATGCTCATCCATATTCTTAAAAGAAGGGTTCCACTCCCTGAATTTGTAACATAGTAGTTATGTTTGTTTGATATTAAAGAATGCCCCTAATTTTGTTAGAAATTAAACACCCCCCCCTCCCCCCGAAAGTACTTTTGCTACCACAAATTCCATTACATATATAGAAGTTTAAAATCCCTTATTTTTACTAATATCCTCTGTGTAATACCCCCAAACGTTCACTTTATGACTTTCATATCTAATTATTGATTGGAAAAGATAAAAAAGCTAATGATATGATAGGTTGATCTAAATATTTATTTTAAAATGAAAGAAGAAACTATTTTGATGTGTTAACATTCTTGGAAATGTGCTAAAGCTTGTCATGTGAGATTTAACTTCTAACTCTCAGGAAAATAGTTGGAAATCAGTTATGCCTAGAAGGGGGCATAACCAAAAAGAAGAAAAATCCTCTTGCCATTGTTCAAGGAGGAATTTGGCAGAGATAGACCACCATATGTTTTCATGACTATAGATAGATGTCATGAGGTGAAATCTGTACAAGAGTACTGTGGGAGAGAAAGACAATTGCTTTTGAAATTAGAACCAGTGGGAGAGAAAGACAAGTTTTTACCTAGTAAATTTGTAGGACACTTCTAAAACGGTCCACGAGTTGAATTCTAGAAAATTTCTAGTTTTTCCTTGCAGAGAGGAGTTGAGCTTGGGGGAAAAAGCTGTAGAAGCTAGCTCATGGTTGCGAGGAACATGGAAGCCTTTTGCACATTCTAGGGATCCATAGATAAGTAAATGATTGTTGTAATTTTATGATGTTTGGTTAATGTTTGGAAAAGAAAATATTTTATAAATTAGTTAAAGAATAAATGTTGAGATAGTTCTATAATAAATAGTTCATAGTGGTTATATATCTGTGGCATGTCAAAGTGTGTGTATATATATATATATATATGCTTTTATTTTTCCTTTTTCCTCTAATGGTAGACAACGAGGATGGTTAAAGGTCAAGGTAGGTTTCATATTGTGGAAGAAGTTAATAAGTGGTTAAAATAAGAGTTACCCTGTCTGTCTCTATTAAGAATTGAAAATACTAATCAGATGCATCAATAATGTTTAGATAGAGCTATTAATTCAAAAATGAGGTTAAGGCTTTATAAACCAAACCTTGTTTGTCTAATTTCTTTTCCATGGTGGAATGAAGCATTGGAATAAGAAAAAGAAAAGATTGGCAACTAGGTAGGATTTGTCAAGGATTAGGTGTATTCAAGTTATAAGCTCCCCTGAATACTAAAGAGGTTAGGACTTAGGGAAGACTAGAAGATTCCATGACAGGTTCTGTAAGGTCCTTAACCTAGCATGATTATTAGAAATTGGAAAAAAAAAATATTTTACAATTGATAAGGCATATTAAAATTTTACAAATAACATGCAGAGATTATGTATACATATACCAAAAGAATAAAATAGTAACTGTATAGAAATTAAGGATATAAAAGGGCACAAATGCCTACAAGAAATAAATGGAAACACCATAACTATAAGGGCATAAAATACCTATAGAAAAACACCACATATAGATAATAGAATCCCTATTATTGAATAAAGAACATTATATGCTATGATTTATGATTTCAAGAATTTAAAAGCTTGACCCATCTCTACATAGGCTATTGTATTTCTTAACCAGCCATGAATTTTTTGAGGAAGGTGGTTTATTTAATTATATAAGAGAAGAGAAGAGAAACCCTTACACAAAGTTTGTTTGTTTGCATCCCCTTATGAAAAATACATAGAAAATCACATTGGATTGATGCCTTTAACTTCTTGGAAAATAACCTTATGGTTGAAGAATCTAGTGATTGTATTTTTGAAATTGCATCATTAACATGAATTATTTCCTTATGTTTAACTTTATTCAAATATTTATTTTTTCTTCAATAAGTACCTAAATGAAAGACCAATGTTCGTAGAAACCAAAATATTTTTGGATCCATGGACGAAAGAATACTAATGGAAAGAAACATTGAGATGTAATTAACTTCGCACTTTAAGAGAATGGAAAGAAAAGAAAAGTATTATCCTTATAAATTATCCATGATTTTTAAGTATCGCTTATGAAAAATAAAAGTAAAAAAATAATCAAATGACAAAACATTGTTAAAAAATACTACTTGAAGGATTGGGATTGTCGATTTTAGGTCAAGGGAATTTCCCCTAGAATAAGGACATAAACATACTCCATTGTCTTTCCAAACATATATAGGGGAACTTCTATTATTGTGAGGCACCCTCTTTCAGAATCATTTTAAAGAGCTCTTGAATCATTCAAGGCCATTATCATCAAATACTTTATATCTAAACACATTAGATACTTACTAAACAAGTTGATTAGTATTACTATTGCAACTAAGAGGCATAAAAAATTAAGATATCATCGACATGTTCAAGGTACACTGGAGAGAATTTTCTCTAAATTGTTTGGATACATAGAGTAAAATTAAAGAGTTTAAAATATGCACTCTACATGATCTCCAAGAATTAGCAACATTATTTCTTCATTACTACAAAAGAGTTATATTCAATGTGTGACATCGCACTTATATTTTTCTTATCAATATTATGTAAACATTTAATGTATTTTGTATTTAAAAAAAAGGGGGGGTTGAATATGGAACACATATTCCAAGGAATGAGAATGGTGACTTGCTTGGGATGGTTAGTTTACATGTTGCAGAAAAAATTGACAGATTTGGGACAACCATTGAAGGTTGGTGGTTAATGTGTTTTAAAGATTTGGTGCCTAGAATTTACGGACTGCAAAAAAATTACACGAGCCCATACTGCTTGAAAAGAGGAACAAGACATAAAAGGACAAAGGATTTAATAAAATAGAGATTGTGCTAGCAGCTCAAGAGAAAAAATAAATTGATAAATAAAATAATAGAGTGTTGTCAACGAGAGAGAGTAGGTTGATTAGAGAAAATGAAAAGGCAATGGACATAGAGGATACATTCACTTGCAAAATACACCAACACTTTGAGAACCTATAAAATCACACAATCCACATCCAGGAGAGGAATTACACACACATAAAAATGCACAATAAAGCACACACAGAGAGAGAACATATACCTTTGGCCGAAGACATCGATGTGCCCAAAACAACAAGAGAATAGAAAAACGCTAAAAAAAGGAGACACATATAAAGATAAGAGAAAAAAAGGGAAGAATAACTCTGCATTTTGCTTCAGGAAGGAATTTACTTTTGGTAACACACTGCAACAACATGGGGAAATTTTGGGTTGTTATAGCTCTCCAAGAAAAACACCATACATACTTTGGCATAGTAGCAAAGCATGAGAGAAATCCTCGTAGTGGGTTATGGATTCCCCTCTATGGATGAAACCGCTATGTTGTATGTCTTCAGGTGTACGTGTAGCCTTTGGAATCCATAGATTTATTAGTTATTGGAAAGTTGTAGGGTGGAGGAAATGAGATTTTGGATTCCCAATGCATATTGTTAGTTATTATTTGGTTGGTGGATGGAGGTGGGATGACCTTTGAAGTCCCTATTTCAACTGGTAATTGGTAATTTATCCCTATAGAAAACCATCTTAGCCTCTAGAATCTGGCTCGGGGGTGATGGCAACAAGAGAGATTAGGATGCAACCCAATTATGATTAGGTGGAGAGTTTTTCCCAAACTAGTTGCCCATATTTTGATTTTTAAATCAAATATAAGTCTCTTCATGTGAAATTTTTGCTATGAAAATGTTGTTAGTGTTGTTAAAAATCTATATTGTTTATGTGGAACATGATTGATTACTTGAGCTTAACAGTATGGAGGTATTGATGGCTAAGTTATGAATGTTGATATTTCTACAATGTCATTCTTCTTGTAAGGGATTATATCTATCTATATTTATTACTCCTGCATGCAAGAGTTGGCTAAATTTGGAGAGTCGGTTAATTGAGTCAAGTCGAGTGAGTTCGAATTAAGTAATATTTTTGGAAAAGTCAAATTTATAGTGTGTATGCATGTGAAGTTATTTTGGGCGAGTCGTTAGTAAAAAAAGGATAAATACCCCATGATGGGTTCATTGTAATTAAGTCAAGTCAAGTTGAATCAAGTTTTGAGTGATCAATAGAAGAGCCACAACTCGTGGTATTGTTTGTGTGTGTAATTTTGTGTATTTATTCCTCTACTTTTCCAACAAATTGGTATCACAAATAAGGAAGTATTACAAGATCCGTGGAGCCCGTAGAGCCAGTGAGAGGAGGACCAAGTGAAGAAGGCCATTTTTTTTAAATTATGTTGTAAAATTTTCGCACTGTTAAGGAATTAAAAGTGGGCAAGGTGGGTACGAAATTCACACTTTGTTAGCGTCAAAACTATGACAATTTTGTGAAAACTTATTGTTTGTCGAAATTCGGTCGATTGCACAGTTTGGCTGGGTTAGTAGTGCACAAGTCCCATTAGGTGTTAAAAATGCACGTAAGGTGAAACAAAGAGAATTTTTTTAAAAGTGCGAGGTCAAATATGGTTTCTTTTCATTGTTTTATATGGTGAGAAGTATTTTTTAAATCATAAATCTCTTTTATATATGTAGGGTGGAGGTTATTAAATGATTAGTGGAAAGGAGTTTTGATTTGAGTAAGTCAAAACGTGCGTTTTTTGTGTGAAAAAAGACAAAATAAAGGAAAACTATGTTGGTGATGAGTAATATTTTGAAATGGTATGTAACACGTCCTCCTCCTAGGTCTACTCAAGAAACCAGCTAGTTGGGGTAAACATGCGACGAGAGAGGCCATTATAAGGGATTCAAGCTCCTTGGTGACCTTAAGGAGATGGAATTGAAGGAACACCTCAATCAAACCCATCCACATGAGCAACAACACCCTTAGGAGACATGCCAACCACTCAGACATCTTGCCCCTGGGTCCCATTGATATTTTAAGCCTTTTAACCCCTATTATCTATCATGCTATAGGCATGATAGGTCCAAGAACCCAGATTCGCTCTCACAGTCCTATGTGCCAATGTCCATTGACTCTTCTTAGAAGACATGTGCTAAAGTCCCTAGGATTTGAGCCACTTTTCTAGCCTAGAATCCAGACCTCTGCCCAAAACTTGTTACAACCTCCATAATCCATCAAATACATGATGACGATGCTAATAAATCAAAATCAACCTTGGTATTAGGCCTGAGCATACCCAGCTAGGACTCACATTCTATCAAATACATGGCGTCAATGCAACCTATAGGTCTAGGATACAAGACATGACATGAATGACCGAAAGCACTCATGAAACATAACCAAAAGAATCACCACATTCTCCATTGAACTGTTATAACATCAATCAGGTCTTGCATCCATCATTTTAAAATTACAAGTAAATACATGAAATAACCATGACATGAACCAGTCATATAACTATGCTTATAACAATCATAAAACCATCTAAATATCAGAGATATGACAACCATTAAATCCACATATAAATAAGTGCAAAAGTAAGAGAACTTAGCTTTTATTAATCATTAGAAAATCCAACCAGATTCGGGACTTCCACGTACCACCCGACCATAGACATGGCTGAACCAAATCCTTCTTTCACCCAGTAACCCTCGTACCATATTCCAAGAATGAATGTGGGATCTCATTGAACAACCAATTTAATAACAACTAAGGGAACCTAGGGGTTAAACCGCCTCCACCCTCATCAAACCGTGATCACATCAAAACTGGTGCTCCAATCACAACCGAACCAAAATTGGAATTCCATATAGAACCCATCACTATGCTTGAGGAATATTTTGTCTCCTTGTCTCTCAAGTTTTACCACAATCCAATCTGGTATCACTAGGCCCTAAACCAATACTAGTCTCTCAATATTTACTACAATTCAAACTCAGATCACTAGACCCTAAACCGAGACTCCTCCCTCAGGCTTCACCATGTATCCTACCAAAATCAGCCAAGGGATTCCTAGGCCTTTTGGAATGAAAATTGAGACCACCTCAGCCCTGGATTCCAAAATCCATTTGGCAAACCAATGGTCAAAAACTGAAATAAACATCCCAACACCATGGCATCCAAAAAAAGAAAAGGTTAGGCTGAAAACTTGACCTGGAAAAACCATGGCACTAACAACAAGAGAACCATACACAAAAATGCAAATGCATGCATGTACATACTAGCTAGGAAATCACACATGCAAAAGGTTACCTCCAAGTATTCCTGTTGAATCTGCTTGATCCTACTTTTCCTTCCTTGATCCTTGCTTTCCTTCCTTTCACTTTGCTTACTTTTCCTTCCTTGCTCCAAAGCTAGAGTGCTCCAAGAAAACTGTAAGTGACCAAGAGTGAGAGAGAGAGAGAATAATGAGAAAGCTCCAAACTTGAACTGACCAAGAGCTTAACATTGAGTAAGCCTGAGATAAGATCTTCCCAACTAATCCTCAGAAGCCTTTTTATTAATGAGGCCTCTATTTTCCTCATTTTCCATCATTTTCCTCCTCACATGCAATATGTGGCCTTTCACCTTCCTTTTATTCTAATTTCCTTTATTTTCATAAATAAATGTGTCAAAAATATTTTTTTTTCCTTTTAATGCCTTTGCATTTGCCTTTGCCAATTTTCCTTAGCCGAAACACACATACAGTGATGCCCACTATGATATCTTTTCCCAACATTCAACTTGGAATACGTGTCCCTTACCCATGCTCTTATTTTTCCTTTATTAACTTTTATTACATGGAATTTTCACCAGGGTTGTTACAGAACACTTCCCCTTGGGGAACACCATCCTTGATGCTAAACCACACCAAGACCTCAAGAAAACCGCTGAAAACAAACATATTTCCCATGGAGCTTCATAACTTAGATCGTTGCAGTATTTAGGATGAAAGACATGCTCAAAGAAAAACATCATGACAACATGAAGGTATAACAACCATACCGCTTACTAGAGCTTTATAACACAACTCATTAGGGTATTTATAATAACCACATATACACATATGCACATTTGCTAAACCAAGAAATAAAATGATATGATGCCTGTATCAATCAATAAGGGAATCCAAAGGATCACGCCTCCACCTTCAAAGTAGTACCAGGATTCACCTCCTTCCCAAGAAGTCCAGAATTCACTGCCATAGTCAAAGTTGCCTCTAATGTCCGGTGCTATAATCATGCGGTACTTGTCCCCTCAGCGAACATTTACTCGCTCATTGTTCCAGGACGCACTCCCAATGTGCATCTGATTCCATCTAGCAATGCTAATGACTAAAAACAATATATCTGTGACCTTCCCTTCTCTCCTACACAATCACTCAGGAAATCACGTCACTCCCTTCCATGCAGTCACTCACCTTCCAAATTTCCTGAAATCCCTATCCCGGGTGATCCATCCCTTGGCAAGGCTTCCTTGCATCGGAAGATATAAAACCAACGCATATACCTACCTCAAAACCATCATACTGGTCATAGCATGCTCATGGAAATCAATGGACACTATTGGGTACTAAAGTCCCATAATGGCCCTACTCCTAAAGTACTCTACCAGTATACTGTTGCATGTTCCAATTTCTTTTGCTATTGCTGCCAATTCTTGTAGTCGATTTAAACCACTCAACCGGGCAGGTTCATGCATTCTTGTTACAAGCACATAATTTCCATTAGATTCAAACGAATTGAAATAAATTCACATCATACCTCATTGGTAGCTCGTCAACAAGGTACACTTGCAATTATGTTCACTTCTTGTCAAAACAAGCCAAACTAATTGTTTGATCAAAACATCATGTATAAACATATCACCTCTGGTTAGCTCAAAATAGAACCATCATAGATCAACATCATAAATCACATGTAACCATCATAAATCAGAATCATAGATCACATATAATAATCATAGACCAGAATCATAAATCACATGCTTAATAAAACGAAAATAAAATACTAATACTTATCCTTTCATCAATCCTTAGCTTCTACCTTTATCTTTATTTCATATGCACTCCGGATTAGTTGCCACACCCGACAAACACCTAGTGCCTTATCCTCAACCATGTGCACATACACATAGTGTGCTTCACACACATATAACCACACACAGCATGGCATGACATGTATGACACCTGCACAATACCATAGGTACATTAGTACCATATGTATAAAGCACCACCTACACAACGTGTGCACAAAGTCGCATGTACACGAAACCATTGACATAATGTCTACATAACACCACATGTACACTGCACCATTGTACAACGTGTACACAATACCACATGTACACGGTACCACACACACAACATGTACGCGACACCATATAGACACAGCGCCACATGCACGACATGTACACAACATCACCTACACACATCGCTACTTGTACAATATGCACATAGTGCCACATGTACACAACACCACCTGTACAATCATGCACACAACACCATATGTACATAGCGCCACATGTACAACATATGCAACACCACTTGTACATAGCACTGCATATCCAACATGCCCATATCACCATATGCACACACTCCACATATACATCATGCACACAGTACAAAATTTATACAACACTGCATATGCAACATTCGCACAACATTATATGTACCATCCTATACATAACACTGCATAAACAACATGTACACACACTATATATACACAACAACGCATGTACACATATCATCGATGCAACATGTATAACATATACAACATGTGCACAACAATAGTACCACACATCCAAAACCACACTTTTTTTACCAAACAACCTTGCTTCCAGTATCTTATCCATGCTTGTCCATCATGTCACAGACCACACTGCTTTCATTTCACTCTTGTATCCCTTTGTATAACCTGTCCATAACATAGACATAATATACTCACATAATATCAACTCATAAATACATGATACTAACCTCATAGATTTGTCATGACTACTCTTCCCACTTGATTCCTCATGGCCAGGAACCTCTTCATGTCATTCACTTGTGTAAGCAATCATTCCTCCATAATGACGATTTCTGATGACCCTTTCAAACAATGACATAGATACATGGATACATGCATATATATATATATACCTAAACATTATCATAAAACAATCATGGTCCTCTCAAACAACGATATACATACATATATACATGTATGCATATAAGCATGATCACAACAAATCTGCCAGATATTATAAGGTCTAGGCTAGAAAACTTCCTTATTTGTGCCCAACATGCACAACATTGAGAACCACTGTTCCAAACATAGTCAAACCATCTGACACCTCATCTCCATTTACTTTACCTTTTCTAGTTATCCTTCTCATGTCTATACTGCCACCGTTTGTTTACCACTATAGACCAACCAGCCCAACCCATTGTCATCGTGTTACCTTCCATTGTGCTTACTCATGCACAGGGCTTCATCTGAGTCTTACATTACGTGTCAGGTACCACACAGTTCTCCCCAAGCTCCATTAACTTTCCTCTTTCAAAAACAATTCCCAAGACTTAAAAGGTAAAAGGAAATACCAAGAAATAACCAAGACAAAAACCATGAAAACCAACAACAACACGACACTGCAATAAAGTGGTACAACTATGCACCAGACACACTCAAAATCACAAATCAAACGTAAAAATCACAAAAGAACAAAGCGCAATATTAACAATAGACACCATGACTCAATCCCATTGGTTCAATCCCATTGGTTCGCAAGTGAAGCTCAACCAGAGCCTTCTTCAAAATTTTATGGCAATGTATTTTCCATGCAATCCCCTGCATCATACCACCATAAACACATAAGTGTGAGTGCATAAATAAATATAACAATACACCATATACCTTATCTTGTTGTGCCAAGCACATTGCCTTGTAGCTGAACACGTACATGCCATCTCCCAAGGGACTCCAATTCCCTTGACAAATCGACCTGTAACTAGAGAATAGCTAATATACCTACCAATTACATGTCCATGATTATAGCACATATCCACATAATTTCAGAAAAATCAACGTTAAGAAGACTTCATGTGTGAAAAGTACCATTCATTTGGAATTATGGTTTCCAAACATAGCTAAAGGAATTCTTACCCAATTCCTTTCCTTTACCTTTTACCTTGTTGCAATCGAGGCTTACTATGTATTGTCACATCACCCAACTATTAGTTATATAAACACATCAACTATTACCTTCTCACGTTAATACCAAGCATGTTTCCTGCAACTACTCACACATGTCAACCACATGTTCCAAATATCAGGACAATCATATCTATCAATTTGAAATCGACTTTTACCAGGACTAACAATCATGTCATACCCATAATCAACTCATAGTCATAAGACATAATGCTACAACTATCACCTATTACAGTCAAGTACCTATCAACTGTCTCAAAACATATGTGTTGGTACAATCACCTTAAAACAAGATCATCGGAACGCATACCCATATTATGGAATTCATCAAACATTTAACCAACCTGCAAACATACCATGTTAAATAAATCAATTAGACACCAAACACTCAAACACCAAATAGATGTCATAATCAAACATCCAAGCACAAGGTAGATGACATAAACAAGTTCATAACTTAGTGTATCTCATGGGAGGAAATCTTGTCTGCACAATCAATCTAATTAGCATGACATAACTTCACGAGATATTAACTCAAACATAAATAAGATCACGATACCCAAAATGGTCACTAGCTAACATGTTTACATCATAACTCATACACAATTATCATCTATGCATAGCAATCACATATGTATGATCGGTCTAGATTAGTACAACACAATGCAACACAATAAGTCAACTCATACCTGAATGTCATAACCCTAACCATCTGCATAAGCCAATTCAACTTAGTGTGATACATATAACATCAATGTATAAATGATATAACTCTAATCATCAAGCTAAATATCATTTAAAGAAAAGTATTGTTTTTCAAGCATGGGTTTCATGTTCCATTTAAGTGGTAATCTAGGTCAAGCATGGATTTCATGCTCCTAGGGTTTGTCAAGTCAATTAGAGATATGTCATGAGTCAAGAGAGAATTTTTCCTATGTATAAGACCCTATTAGGCAATTTGTAAAAAGAAAGAAGAATTATTGTTTAGTCAAAATTGTCAATATTGACATCTAAGACCAAGTCGACCTTGTCAGTCCTAGTGGGTCTAGAAGAGGTTATTTGACCCCTTGAAAAGGGTATAAACATGAGTGAATTTGACCTCATTAGCTCACCTTAACAAAAGAAGTTTGATCTGCAATAAAAGAGTTTTAAATTCAAGGTAGAAGCTAATACATTCAAAGGAGAGAAGCTCAAGCAAGGAGGAAGGAAAATTGAAGTTTTGACCTAGTTTTTGGACCATTTTCTCTCAAATGTGAAATATGAGATGTTGCAAGGGGGCGGTGGGGGCTGAAGTTGTAGACCTATAGCAGGTCTAAAATTTAGATGTTGGGGGCCGAATTTTGAGTTTGTAGCAGTTCTGGAAGGGTTTGACCCTTGTTAACTTGGTTTGACTTTGACTAGTTGGAAGGGTTGACTTGGTGCTTACAGGAGGTCTTGGTCTAGGTTTTTTGGTATTGGATTTATCATTTGAAGTTGTTTCTAGAAGAAGAGAATAATTTTGACTAGGTTTTCCGCTAAGAGAGGGGTTTTCCCTAGCTGAGAGCCTACATCTTGTGTTCATTGTTTGATGAAATATATCATAATAAGAACAACAACAAGAAGATAATATAATATCATAAGCAATTATCAAGTAAGAGAAATCACCCTAAGTGCTTCCATACAAATTTATCAACATTGGGCACATCGAGGGCAAGAAGATACAATACTTGAATTCAATAGCTTAACATTGGAAAATGAAAAACTTGTTGGGTCTCCTCCTGAAGGACAAGCATTTGAAGTGGTATAATGTCTTTTCCACCTTGAAATACATCAAAGGATGCTCATAAATCAAAGATCTTGTTTGGACAAGATTGATTCCCACTTGGCGCATGTGGAGGGTCATATAACTTGTGAATCTAACATCATAGATTTGATGGATCCTTCGGGGTCAAGTGTGAGGGCTCTAGCTATAATATCCTCTTCAAAGAATGATTAGAGTTTAGTTAGTTGTCTGCACATATTGTTGGTTCCTTTATTTGTCATCGGCCTGATCAAAGGGGTCTTTGTTTTTTGGTGGTCGTATTTTATGTTTGAGTAAGAGATGAATATGGATGCAATATTGTGGTTGCTTTTGTATCAGCCATGGAGTTAATCATGCAACTAGTATAACTGGTTTTTTCTTTGGTTTTGATGCTTGACGATGTTATGTGTCAACTAACTGTCTAACTAGTGTTTAACTGTG
>APFE030540516.1:11192-16192 GCA_000404065.3 Pinus taeda | reverse complement strand
GGGAGGTTAGTTATATTGGTTAGTGCTTTGGGAAAATTACCGTTTATTTTGGGTAAACCTATATATGCACCTGAAGGTCTTGCAAAAGAATTATGGAACTCATTCACAATGGTTGTGACCCTTGACATTGTGTTTCGACAATATAGACAAAAAAATTAGAAAATTTGTTTTCTTCATTTGTTGAATGTTAGGGATGCAATTCCAATTGTGGAAGATTGGAAGTTACTCATGAATTGTACAAATATTTCCTTGGATGATTCCACAAAAGAGTATTTTGATAAGGAAATACATTTTTTTGTAACAAATGATGTTGTAAAAAATCATAATAAGCATTGTTTATGAAACTTGAATTGTCCTATGGCAACCAATGTTGTGACAAGAGGACAAAGCAACTACTCCATGGAAGTAGACGAGGAAGACACAGAACTTGAGTTCCTTACTGTAGTTGGTGCTTAGGCTATGCTTACATCAAATATATGGGTTAATGCAGGGCTAACCAATGGTGCTCTTGGAGTTGTAGAAAAAAATGTGTGTGGCCTTGGAATTTTACCTCCAGAACCACCCACATATGTTTAATACAATTTGATAAATATGTGGGAGTTCCATGGGTTGATTCATTCCCTGAAGCCGTTCCTATTGCACCTATTGAAAAAGGTAATAGAAAATAGTTTCATTTGAAACTTATTTGTGGCTTAACAATCCATAAGTCACATGGACTGGCATTGGAAAAAGATACTATTAATATTGGGAAACAAGAGAGATAAGGTATGATGTTTACTACAATATCTCAAGTTAAAGATTGGAACGGTCCACAATTTCAATCTCCCATTTCATATGAGTAATATGAAAAGATGAAAAAAGTAGTAGATATGTCTATAAGAAAAGTAGAAGAAGATAGATCAAGATTAATCACAATTTTAAACTATTTGCAATTGATTACATTCTTATTATTCATGATTTCTATAAACCAAAATTGTTATATTGTTCATTTCCATTCAATTTTTTTATTTCATCATTGAACTTATTAATACTCTCTATGTTCTTAACAAAGTTAACTAAGCAAATTTTAAATAAAATGACCATATTACTTAGATATTTGTTGACACCTAATCCTCATGATTGGGTGAATTTACGTAAATAATTAAATTAGGAATGTGAACAGTCATCAGGAGATGAACTGAACAGTCACACCCTATTGTATAACAATAACATACCTGATGGAATAATACAAATCAATTTTTCTGCCTAATGGAGTTACTGCCTGGCCTGACATGGTATCAGAGCTAGCTCCTCTTTTAGCTCATGCTCCTTGTAACTCCCTTCACTGTTGCTACTGTGGGCTGTACGCTCTGTCTACCATTATCTGCGCTCTGCTCCATACAAAGCCTTCCTACTGTTACGCTGCCCATATATTCATTGGCGCCAGATTCTGTCAAGCCTTCCCACTATTACGCTGCTCATACTGCTGACCTTATCAGACAATGCATCTTGTGTAAGTATACTGTGTTTTTCCCATACGCTGCTGAAACGTCCGTTTATTATTTTGTATAGAGATTCCCTAAACAAACAATCTATTTGCTCTCAGAATCTGGGAATAGTTGAGCCCCATTTCCAAATGTTCAGAGCCATTTCCAAAATCCACCAAATCCTCTTAGCTCTACGAGAGGCTCTCCTCGGACGTTCATGCTGACTATGAACGATAAGAGGTGGGCTTTCATATGCCGGATACCATGCGTGATTGTGTGCGCCCCTGTAATTGTAGTCACCCAGGCCAAAGGCACCAGACGACCCCTCATTGTTGAAGCTTGATCTTGCGTTCAAACCGTCGACCTCCTGTTGCTTTCACTGCTGAATTGGTGGATACAGAAATACTAAGGAAAACCACAACTTCCATGTTTGTTTATAATGAAATTCTATTCTTCCCATCGGTCTCTAATTGCTCATCAATCAAGTTTGGATTTCTCTCGGCAGGATTGCTTTCAGCACCGCTTTCACTTTTTGTAAATGTTGTTTCAGAATCTATTGACCAGGTTTGATACCTCTAGGCCATTATATCATATTAAATTAAAATCTCAAGGAACGAGGCGGGAACATCGTATGACCATTCCTCTGGACTTGAAGCGAAAATTCAAACTGCTTCATAAAATATCCTTTCACCTCTCCAACCTTGTTTGATTGCAAGCACTTTTTCTTATTTGTTCGCCGTTGTTGTGGAGAATTTTCTGTTTGAAGATAAAATGTTGGGGGGAAAGGGTTTGCTGGACGGAAAATTAGCTACCGAGTAATTTTCATTACAGAGGCTTTCAAATCCTAGAAACCCTCGGCATAACATGTCTGGAGGCATGCGTGGACATGGAGACCGATGAGTGTTTGAATGGTGTTAAAATATAATGCATTAAAATGTTATACGCAGTAAATATTTTTAGGGCAGCGAAGTATAATGTTTGTATTATTTGAGAATACATACATATGTATTATACCATAGTGTTGTTTGGGCTACCATAGTGTTGTTTTCATAAAGCTGTTTTCAAAGTGACTAACATAGTTAATGCTCCTGCGTTTGACTGTGTTTAATATATTATTTGAGGCCATAATACATTTTTATATCAGAATCAATTTTCTTTTAGCAGCAGAAGTATTTTTACAGCTGTTGGATTTTACAGTGCATTCAATCATATCTATGGTGGTAATAGTTCTCACTGGCAAGAAGAACTATCCTGAATGGTCCCGGATGATAAAACACACCCTCATTTTCAATGAGTTGTGGAAAGGAGTGTGTGTCGGAGAAGGAGACAATGACCCAGTACAACCTACCTCAGACAAAGAGCTCGTCATTTGGGAAAACAAGAACAACAAAGCTTATGCATTAATCGCAGCATCTGTAAATGAAGAGGTGAGTCACCATATTTTGTCATATTCAACTACCTTTGAAGCCTTACAATAGCTGAAAGAAATCTATGACTCACATTTTGCACTTGAAGTTGTTCAACTCATGATTAAACTCTTCACTCTTGAACTGCAAAATAATGATCCTCTTGCTCTTACATCTGAAGTAAAGTCTATAATGCATGATATCAAATCTATAAAGGTTAAATTGGATATTCCTCTTATCGCTTTTCTCAAGGAACTTTATCTACTTACTCCAATTATCTTGAGTCATTGCAAGCAAATGGAAATCTCAAAGATATAACCTTTGACTCTCTTGTGAAAAAGTTTGTTAAAAGAGAGAAAGCTTTTGGAAAGAAGACAGCTCGTGAATCTTCTAAAGAGACTGTGTGCCTTGCTCATAAAGAAAAGCATTCTGCTCAAGATTCTACAAGAGGAATAGGTGGACGAAGAGGAAGAGGAAGATATTTCAGAGGCAGGGGGGGCAGACATTCTCAAGGAGAAAAGACAGATTTGCACTGCATTCGCTGCAAAAGAAATGGATCACATGATGCCTCTACATGCAAGCTACCATGGGATAAAATTGAGCAGAAAAGAAACCAACAAAAAGGTAAAACTGATGATACAGACAAAGGTAAAGCACCTGAATCCGCTCACTATGTTGAGGCACAATGTAACATTGGAGTAAATGAAGATTTGTTTAATGCTTCACTTGCTTCATGGAAAAATGATTGGTTGCTTGATTTAGGAGCAACCTGTCACATGACTCATAGAAAAGATTTTTTTGAAGATTTCACTGACAATGTTAATGGAGCAGTATACTTTGCAGATCAATCAAAAATCAAGCCGTCAGAGCTTGGCACAATCAGGCTTAAACTGCCTGGTCTTCCAGACTTTCTTCTGGATCATGTTCTATATCTCCCACAACTCAAAAGAAACTTGTTGTCCTTGGTCCACATCCGCCAGCAAGGTCACTCCATTCATATGTTTGATGGCATGCTTGAGGTAAGAAAAGCATCTGACCACTCACTTGTCATGAGGGGAATAGAAGAAGAAAGGCTTCTCAAACTGCAAGGAACATCTGCTCATGCACAACATTTCTCATACAATTCTCATCATGAAGAAGGTACACTTCCATCAAGTTTATTATGGCATGCTAGATTTGGACATTTGAACTATGACAGTCTCCGCTTATTAAAGAAAAATGGTGTTGCTGGTTTGCCTACAATTCCTAGGAAACTTAAGCAATGTGATGCTTGCATTCTAGGAAGGCATAGCAAACAGTCTTTTCATGATTCACATTCAAGAGCACATAGGAAGCTTGAACTCATTCATTCATATTTATGTGGTCCAATGCCTGTTCCTTCTACAAATGGAAATAGATATATCATGACATTTATTGTTGACTACACCAGAATGTGCTGGGTTTATTTATTGAAGAACAAATCTGATGCTTTTCAAACATTCAAGAATTTTCATAAATGGATTGAAAATGATGCACAATCTCATATTGGGTCTATTCGCACTGATAATGGAAAGAATATACATCAAATGAATTTGAACACTATCTTCGCCAACATGGGATTAAACATCAAACCACTGTGCCTTATAATCCCCAACAGAATGGTGTAGCTGAAAGAATGAATAGAACAATCTTGAATATTGTACGATCCATGCTTTTTTTCAAAAATGTAAAGATAATGTTTTGGGCTGATGCTGTTCTATGTGCTGCATATATAAAGAATAGATGTCCATCTAATGCTATAAGAAACAAGACTCCTTATGAATTGTGGTATGGACATGTTCCTTCGGTAAAACATCTCAGTGTCTTTGGTTCCACCTATTATGCTTTGATACCAAAGGTACATAGAAACAAACTTGGTGCTAGAAGTCGTAAGTGTATCTTCCTGGGGTATTCAAACACCTCTAAAGCATATCACCTCTATGATGAAGTAAATAAGAAATTTTTTGTATCTAGAGATGTAATTTTCCTTGAATCATCCAAAACTCACAATGTTGTTGAGTGGCAACTTGATCGCTTGGATAGATTCGCAAAAGCAAAATCATTTCAAGAATTTGATAATCAGATTCCACATCTTGAAGGGGGGATTCCT
>APFE030540515.1:0-10830 GCA_000404065.3 Pinus taeda | reverse complement strand
ACTCACTAAAAATGGAATAGAATACATTGTAAGAGCTCATAAACTCAAAGATAACTATTCTCTCATAAACTCAGGACAGATGAAAAGAATTGTGAATTCAAGTAAGCAATTTTTACTAATGGTTGTAAAGGCAAAGGATCCTGAAAAATCAAATCATTTGAAGGCTGTGATTTTAAATAGAAAGCTGATTTAGTTAAAGTTGTTTCAGAGTATGATGTTCTATTTTAAGAACCAAAAGGTCTGCCACCCAAGCGAGAAATAGTACATGATATTTATTTGCAGCAAGATGCTCCATTACCTAACATTGGAATGTATAGGTTGTCAGCATTAGAGAATGCAGAGATAAAGAAACAGGTACAGGAGTTGCTCAATAAAGGGTTTATACAACCAAGCACTTCACCATGTGGAGATCATGCTGGTGAGAAAGAAAGATGGTTTGTGGAGAATGTGCATTGATTATAGAGCACTAAATAAAATAACAATTAAGAATTGTTATTCTCTTCCTCGTATTGATGATTTATTAGATCAATTTAAAGAAGCAGTTTACTTTTCTAAGTTAGACTTGCGAAGTGGTTATCATCAAATCATAGTTGCAGAACAAGATGCATGGAAGACTTCTTTCAAGACAAGTCAAGGACTGTATGAATGGTTGGTTATGCCTTTTGGCTTAACTAATGCTCCTGCTACGTTTATGAGAATTATGAATGATGTACTCAGACCTTTTATTGATGACTTTGTAATTGTTTATTTAGATGACATTCTTATCATTAGCAAGACATGGGAAGACCATGTAAAGCATGTAAAGCAGACTTTAGATGTTTTAAAAAGAGAAAATCTCTATGTAAAACTCTCAAAATGTGAATTTGGCAGAACATCTTTAAACTATTTGGGTCATATTGTAGGGGGTGGTGAATTGAAGATAGATCCCTCTAAGGTTGAATTCATTGTGAACTAGCCTAAACCCAAATCTTCTATAGAGGTTAGGCGTTTCCTAGTGGCAACACAATACTGGAGAAATTTTATTGCTAACTTTTCTTTGATTGCAACTCCATTACATGCTTTAACAGGATTCAAACAGGTGTTTCAGTGGGGAGGAAAATAGAAAAAATCCTTTGACACCTTAAAAGAGAAAATCAGTACAACACCAGTACTAGCACTACCAAATATCCAACATCCATTTGATATTGAGACAGATGCCAGTGACTATGCCATGGGAGCAATGTTGATGCAACACAGAAAACCCATATGTTATCATTTTGAGACATTTACTTATGCAGTAGTTAATTAACCCACATATGATAAAAAATTGTATGCAGTAGTACAAAGTGTGAAAAAGTGGAAACATTACCTAATGGGTAAAGAAACAATCATACATATAGATCATCAACCACTTCAATATTTTCACTCACAAACTAAATTGTAGCAATCAAGATATTATAGGTGGATGGGTTTTCTGCAACAATTTCATCTTGTTATCAGATATAAGAAGGGCATACACAATAAGGTTGCAAACATGTTATCAAGACCAATCATAAATGCATCTACTATACTTAAGCATAACTCAGTAATGCATGAAAGTTACATTAAACAATATGCTCAAGATGTAGATTTTAAAGATATATATGCAACTTTAACTCATGGCAAGCAAGTAGAAGAATTGGATTATTATGTAAAGGACCTGTTAGCACTCCAGGAAACTCTCCTAGGTTGTAGATTGAAGATGCCCGGTAACATATAATCTTCAATATTGTTCTCAGAACTATTGGAATGGATGATGGTTTGAATCAAGTCAGATAATAATTTCAGCTCTATTCTCACTTAAGACGTGCATGAACACGCTCAACAATACAAGGCTTTAGACCATTAATGCTCAATAATTTATAGATTTAATGGATAGATGGAGAATACTGACTGTACCAATAGATTGCATACGTAAACACATATGAATGGCTAGCTACAGGAAGTAAATGAGACATGAAAATCTAATTTATCAATGCAGAGATAAGATGAAAGTTATCTGGGATTAGACACATCTAAAAACATGTATAACCTATTTAAGTGCAAGCATAGAACATCAAAGAGAATGGACATTGAACATATAATAGCAAAAGAAGCTTATATTGCTATAATGAAGATGAGAAGCTTGAAGGAACAGAGGAGTAATAATCTCTAAAAGTTGAACCCTCATTACATCTAGCTTTCAGCTATTTATAGCCTGATTATAATGCTCCTGAGCTCTCTAGAAGGCTCAGAGTCTTAATATGCGTGATATGAATTGTTAACTGATTTGATGCCCTCAATAGGAAAGCATGGATCGGAGGTTTTCCTCTTCTAACAGAGGAATATCTGCATTAAGATATTTTGGGCAGTTGTTGCATTTTCTGGGAGCTCTCTCATGCTAGAGATGCTCCATGATCATTCTATTTGTTTTGGTTCTGTCGTGCTGTCTATGCTCCATGATTGATGTTGTTTTGGGCTAGCTGTGCGTGCTCCATGACTGTTTTATGTTTAAGGCGGGCTATGCTGTGATGGAAGGCTATCGGGCCTCTGTTTTCCCTTTAGATATTTAGAATGATTGTTTTATGCTAAATGCAGAAAAACACAACAATCTTGCGAAAATCCCTCCCATCTCTATCCTTTTCAGACTTGAAATTATTAGATATGACTCATTTTCCTCTCAGGTCCGCCATCGCAATGATAACACATCTCCACCGTTGATCTGGGAGTCATAGATCCAACAGTGGTGATCCATTTTGGGCGCCTCTTTTATACTGGATTTAACTGCCCGATCAGGGTGGTTTTCTCTCTCCTTGTCTTGGACACATGGCAGCAATTGTATGGTATCGGGCGGAGCTTGGCCTAAACCACTTACCGCCCATAGCCCGCCGAAAATCCGCCTGTTTTGGCTTTTCTTTTGTATTTTGAAATATGCTAAAACACTAAAACACGAGAATATAATATATATCACTTCATGGACCCTTTTGGGTCCGGGCTTCATCGTAATTGCAAGGCCTCCAGGTTTCCTTTGTACTTTTGTTGTATAATGAAATATATGAAAAATGCATTAAAAATCGCTTGGGTGCGAACTTGAAATCTTATAGAATATCACTAATAATGTCATCGAGTCTCGCATTATCGCATCACCCTTATATATATGCAAAGGCCCTGGCCCATGGTTTCCACCAATAGCGATCCAACGATATAACATTGGTGTCGATCTGCGCGTGCAATTGACAGTCCACGTTTAATCGTTGATTGCAGTCGCACCATCCATATAACCTGCGCCAATACTCCGCCGATACTTTCGTTGATGTGACCCACCGATAGCGATCATCGGTGATTGCTGATCGGCGGTGTCCAACTCCAATTGCCACTGCTTGGGACCGCCGATTTGCGATTTGCCACTTAGATCTAGGTTGTTGATCGGCCAGATCTAACAACAGCTATGCATTCTTGGGTTTTAAGCCTGTGGTAAGGCTTTTTCACTGATTTTGAAGTGTTTTAGCCTCTCGATAGTGCACTTTTGACCCTCCAAGGGCTTTCCTCCCTTGCGTGTTTCGATCGATGGATGATATTTGAGCACTTTTGAAGACTTAGGGAGTGCTTTGGAGCATATTTGGATCCAATTTTGGGCCTTTTGTCAGCGAAGCTAACAGGACCAACTCTTATATCATTTAGGAAAGTTATGCATTCCACAAACTGAAAGAGTTAACATAATCCGAGAAGCACATAATTCTCTTCGATCAGGTCATTTTGGTGTAAGTAAAACAGTTGCACAATTGCAAAGGTTTTGTTATTGGCCAAGAATGCATGAGATAGTTTCTAGATATATCAAAGGATGTATAATATGTGCTACAAGTAAACCAAGTAATAGAAAATTATGCTTGTACACTCCACTTCCAATTCCTTCTCATCCTTGGGAAAGTGTTTCCATGGATTTTGTTGGGGGATTGCCAAAATATAGGAAAGATCATGATTATTTGTATGTTGTTATGGATAGGTTCAGTAAAATGTGTATTTTGATACCATGTAACAAGCAGGTTACAGCTGAACAAACAACAAAGTTGTTCTTTCAGAATGTATGGGTTCATTTTGGGTTACCCACTTCTATTGTATCTCATCGAGATTCTCGCTTTGTTGGGAAGTTTTGGTCAAATCTATGGGAGTTGATGGACACCAGATTGAAGAAGAGCACAACATTTCATCCACAAACATACAGTCAGACAGAAGTGATCAACAGGATAGTGATCCAGTTGCTCAGAGGCTATTGCAACAAGCATCCCAAGCTTTGGGATGAGCATTTGTGTTATGTGCAGCATGCTTACAACTGTGCCAAGCACTATTCTACTTAGAGATCTCCTTTTGAGACTTGTTTTGGTTTAATACCAAAGTCTCCCTTGGATTTTGTCTTTGGTAGAGACATAGCAGTTGATGGACACAATGGACAAAGCAACCAAGTTCATTGAACAAATCCAGGAAATTCTCCAGGCAGTATAGGAACAGCTGGAAAGAAGTCAAGCCAAGTATAAGGCAAGACATGACAAGCATCGAGTTGAGCATAGTTTTCAAGTTGGTGATCAAGTCTAGTTGTACATCAGCAAAGACAGAATGCAAGGTGAAGGTAAGAAGCTAAAACCAGTAAGGTATGGACCTTTCAATATACTTGATAAAATTGGTGAAAATGATTTTCACCTTGATTTTCCAGCTTATATGCAGATCTATTTATTCGTTAATGCAAAAAACTTGAGATTATATGAACCTTCATTGATTGAATATTCTGGAGAGCAAAGTCAGTTGCCTTTTATTAGGGATTTGTTGCCTGAGTATCTCAATGAGTTACATGAGGACACAGTTATGGACATGAAGGTAAGAACTATGTGTCAAGGGGATGTTGAGTACCTGAGAGTGGGACTCAAAGGTTCAAATCGAAGCAAAGCACGATGGATAGAAGTTAGACAGGTGAGGGAGAAATATCCTCACTTTATCGATGCCTAAAAACCAATTTTTAGTGGTCCAAAAGCTTTTCAATGGGAAGGCATGATCCAAAATGGATCTTTAAACCCCTAAGTCTTCATATACATATTATCAGAAAACACTATCGCAAAAGAAAAGCCATGAAGAAAGGCGGAAAACAAAGATAAGCGAAGGTTGAAGTAACATTGCACAAGAGCCGTCGGATCGGACAGATCAACGGCCCAGATTAAATCGGGATATCATATCAGAGTAGGCGAGTGGAGTGTATCGAAGGCAACCTTGTGGGAATTGCGATCGCGATCTAGTGACTTAACGCAAACCGTTGATCGAGCGCACAAATCAATGGCGAGGATTGCATTATCGCATCGCAGATTCCAAAGGGGAGGACTTAACCTGAAGGCCCAAAGACCATGTGATATGCGATTGCGATATATCGCATCACAACAATACAAAGGGGCGAAGACCCATAGCCCGTGTGATTTGCGATAGAAATCAAGGCAGACTCGAAAGGGTTTATAAATGTGGCTCTATAAAATTTGAGTTATGATATAAAAGTGTTATGTCAGGCTTTTTCTGTATATTGGTGTATTTCCATTATAAAACCAAAATACAAAGGAGACATGGCATATAGAGCTACAACGATAAAACACGGACCCAAAAGGATTTATGAATGCAACTTTATGGTATTTGGGTTCCATGGTGAATGGTATTTTGGGTGGGCTTCAGGCGGTAAGTGGTATTGGACAGGCTTCGCCGGATCCCATACACTGACCGACACGTAGCATGCAGCAAGGAGAGAGAAAACCGCTTTTTGGGCGGGTGATCTCCATGCAAGTAATTCATTTGAAATGCACATCAGCCGTCAGATCAAATGGTCACAGATCAACAGTGCACAATGCACGAGCAGGTTGGATGATCGGGATGGATGTGAACCGTCGGATGAGAAAAGATCTACGGTGTGAGATGCCAAAGGACTGACAATGGACAAGGCATAACAACCATCTGATTCCTTTGTTGTAGAGTTTTTCCTATGTATTTCTCTATGTAAACAAAGAAGCAATTCTTTGTGATTTTTCACCACGCCAGTCCTTCCGTTTGAAAATAGGTGGCCACCATACCTTAAGCGTTTTACAATGATTGTTTAACGCTCAACAGGGAGTTGAACGGAAAGTTGTCAGGAGCCAGAAACCCCAAGAATGTAGATGAACCGATAGTGCTGACAGGCTTAAAATCCATTCAATGGTAGCATAGAGGGGGGTCAGTTGAAGAAAGTCATAGAAAGATAGTCAGTCAGTCAGATTGAGGCAAATTGAATAGAGGAACATGATAGAGGGAGACTCTATGCACTCTTTCAGAATCGAGGTTTTCGAGCAGATCCCTCTTTGATGTCACTGTTGGTTGAGACTCTATTTTGAGCTCACCCTTGTAATAATCTATTCTTAAAGACTTAATATAGAGGTCAACATTGAAAGCTGGACTAGGAGACATAGCCAGGAAGTCTGGTGAACTCCTGGATTATTTGTTGTGTTGATGTGTGTGTCTGTTATGTTTTCTAATTGCTCATTGTCTATATTATTCGCAATCTTTTTGATCTGTTGCACCAAGTAATATAGAAATTCCTGCACATGAGTCTGTAATACCTTAATATTGATTTAAGATCTCATTTTCATATCACTTAGGTTTATAATCATTGTCAAGCTTGCTACAATGTCACATTCTGGAAAGGATTGTCTCAATATGAAAATCAACCATGGTCAACCATGGTCAACCATTGTCAACAATTGTAAATGATGGTCAAGCATGGTCCAATGGCTATGCATCTTCGCCCCTTTGTATTGTTGCAATGCGATAATGCACAATCACATATCGCATGGTCTTCGAGCCTTCGGGTTAATTCCTCCACTTTGGAATCTGCGATGCGATAATGCAATCTCTGTTGTTGATTTGTGTGCTCGATCAACGGTCCATGTTAAGTCCCTCGATCGCGATCGCAATTCCCACAAGGCTGCCTCTGATACACTCCCCTGGCCTGCTCTGATGCAATATCCTGATTTAATCTGGGCCATTGATCTATCCGATCCGACAGCTCTTGTGCAACATTACTTCAACCTTCGCTTAGCTCTATTTTATGCCTTTCTTCATGTATTTTCTTCCGTGATAGTGTTTTCCGATAATATGTATATGAAGACTTAGAGGTTTCAAGATCCATTTTGGATGACTACGAGATTTATAATAAACCCAAGGATTAATATTATATACGTTATGAATAATATTATGTGCTAGAAATATAACCCTTAGATTAATAAACTTAAGGGATTGATATTATAAAACCAAGGGGTTAAGACCAAAACTCCGAGCTATTATAAAACCAATGGAATGATATTAAACCCAAGGGATTAATATTATAAACCCAAGTTATATAAACCCTAAGATAAATATAATAAACCCTAAAATAAACATGATTGACTATGGTTGATTTTCATATTGAGACAATCATTTCCATAACATGAAGTTGGACCATGGTCGAGCACAATTGATTTTCATATTGAGAAAATCCTTGTCACAATGTGACATTTGACCATCCTTTACCATCATTGAAAATAGTTGATTATGGTTTACCATTGTTGGTGATGGTTGCTAGCGATTCACCATGGTTGATTTTCATATTCAGATAATATTTGTCACAATGTAACATTGGACCATCATTGACCATGGTTGACCATTATTATAAACCCAGACAATTTATATTAAACACAATGGATTGATATTATGAACCCAAGGGAATAATAAATCCAAGGGGTTAATACTAAAACCCTAAGGGATTATAAACCCAAGGGAATGATCTGGAATTTATCCAGGATAAATAATTAAAGGTATTACAGACTCATGCGCATGGAGGTGCCTATATTACTTATGCAACAGATCGATAAGATTGCTAGAATACATAGACACTGAGGCAAACAGAGAAAAACATAATAGTCAAACATGTAACAAAACAAGTTTAATAAGGAGCTCACCCAATGCTCCTGGGCTACGTCTCTTGGTCCAGCCTTCAGTGGTGGCCTCTCTATTATGTTTTCAAGTAGTGTTTTACAATCGTGAACTCAAAATGAGTCTCACTTAAGCAAATGTAAGTCAGTAGGATTGGAGTACACAGACTCTCCTTACTGAACTCGACCTTTGAGGGTCAAAGTAGCATGACAGTCCTATGTTGAGAAGTTTGCTTGAACCTGTCAAGCCTTCTAGAGTACACAGACTCTTTGAATCTACTTTGGCTCTGTCTGGCTCGATACTGCCTTTAGGTCAGCATGGCTTCTACTCTTTGCTCTTAACTAGCTTCGTATAACTAACTATTGTCACTGCCTTTTTGTTTGTCTTCTCGGTTTTTGCTTCTTTTTTTTCTTTTGTCAATTCATGGCTTTTAAAGCCAGTCTTCTCTTTTGACTGTTCGTTTCTGCTTCCCAGCCTTCTAGTTTCTTTACCTTTGTCCATTCGAATTCCTCTACTCTGCGTCATCATCGCTAGGTAACGCCTCACAGGGAGGTGGCCACCTGTTTCCCAATGAACTGGTGTCAGATTCCTTGAATCATATTTGAATGGTCGTTAATTCGATTTGCTTCAAGATCACCCACGAAAACAAATTATTTGCCAACTCATCGTCCACGTTGGAATCCAAATCCCCTTTAATCTTGCTTTTTGACTTGTCAAATCCGGTCAATCATCGGGACACATCTCCATCATTGATCTGGGTCCCCCAGATCCTACGGTCATTGCTCATATTGAGTGGATAAGTTGCATGACATTTACCCGTCCTACACCAGATGTGTGTCGCTTGGTGTATGGCATCGAGCAGGACTTAGTAAAAATTGCTTACCACCTCGAAGCCTTACGATATCTTGCCGGTTTGGGGAATCCAACGTTACGGAACTGAAACGGTTACTTTTATGAATTTCATAATGTTTTCAGGTCTGAGCGCTTCGGGGCTTTCCTTCACTGAGGGGGACGCCCTGTGATACGTGTATCAAAAACCACCCTCGTTTCTTGATTTGACCTTTGGTTTTGCTAGTTTTGTGCCATCGCGTGTTTACCATGTGCCAATGGTCTGTGCGCTCGACCAAGGGTCCTCGTTGCTCCTCTCTGGCCGCAGCTGCAACTGTTATGAGGATTCCTTCTGATAGCTTGATTTTCTAGGACTTGAATCTTTTAGCATAATTTGAAACAATCATGAAAACTTATAGAGTTTTTTGGATCCAATTTGGATCACGACCTTCTCACTAAAAAAGATTTTGGACCACCAAAAGTTGTTTTTCTTTTAAGAATCAATCAAGTGAGGGTATTGCTTCCTCGCTTTCTCAATTTCTATCCATTTCACACTGCTTGGTTTTGAACCTTTGAGCCCAATCGTGAGGTAATCAAAATCTCCTCTGTGTGTGGTCCTCACCTTCCTGTCCAGAACTATGTCTTCTTGCAACTCATTAGGATATTCAAGCAATAGATCATCAATAGAAGGCAATTGTCTCTACTCTTCGAGATCTTCAATTAATGAAGGTTCAAATAATCTCAAGATGTCTACATTAACAACTGAGTAGATGTGAATGTAAGCTGGTAAATCAAGGCGAAAAGCATTCTCACCAATTTTCTCAAGTATCTTGAAAGTTCCATACCTTATTGGCTTCAATTTCTTACCTTCACCATGCATTCTGTCTTTGCTGATATACAACCAGACTTGATCACCAACTTGGAAACTATGCTCCATCTGATGCTTGTCATGCCTTGCCTTGTACTTGGCTTGGCTCTTTTCCAACTGTTCCTATACTGCCTGGTGAATCTCTTAGATTTGTTTAATGAACTTGGTTGCCTTGTCCACATCACTGTGTCCATCAATTGCTATGTCTTTACCAAAGACAAAATCCAAGGGAGACCTTGGTGTGAAACCAAAACAGGTCTCAAAAGGAGATCTTTGTGTAGAAGAATGTTTAGCTCGGTTGTAAGCATGCTGCACATACGATAAATGTTCATCCCAAAGTTTGCGATGCTTGCTGCAATAGAATTTGAGCAACTCAATCACTGTCATATTGACCACTTCTGTTTGGCCATCTGGTTTCCATCAATTCCCACAAACTTGACCAAAATTTCCCAACAAATCGGGTATCTCGATCAGATATTATGGAAGTGGATAATCTGAAATGAACCCATACATGCTGAAAGAACAACTTTGCAGTTTGTTCAGCTATAATCTATTTGTTACAAGGTATTAAAATACATATTTTACTGAACCTATCCACAACAACATATAAATAGTCATTAGCTTTCCTAGATTTAGGCAGTCCTCCAACAAAGTCCATGGAAACACTTTCCCAAGGATGAGAAGGAACTGGTAGTGGAGTGTACAACCCTAGTTTTCTATTGTTGGGCTTGCTTTTTGCACACATGGTACACCCTCTTACATATCTAGAAACTGTCTCATTCATTTTTGGCCAATAACAAAATCTTTACAGCTATGGAACTGTTTTACTTACACCAAAGTGACCTGATATTAGAGAAGTGTGTGCTTCTCAAATTATCTTTACTCTTTCAATTTGTGGAATGCATAGCTTCCCAAAATGATACAAGAGTTGGTCCTTAACATGATAATCCAATTCTTCTACTCGTTTGCCTTGACTCAAAGCTGCATATACATCTTTAAAATCTATATCTTGAGCATATTGTTCAATGTAGCTCTCATGCAATACTGAATTATGCTTAAGTATAGTAGATGCAATTATAATTGGTCTGGACAACATATCTGCAACTTTATTGTGTATGCCATTTTTATATTTGATGACTAAATGAAACTGTTGTAGAAAACCCATCCAT
>APFE030540503.1:0-28282 GCA_000404065.3 Pinus taeda | reverse complement strand
CATGAAGTATGCTGCCCCACTTAGACAGTCCATCATATCGTCCATCCATGGTAGGGGAAACCTGTACCTAATGGTGATTTTGTTGATGGCCCGTGAATCCGTGCACATCTGCCATTCTCCTTCTTTCTTGGGAGCAAGAACTGTTGGTACTGCGCAAGGGCTCAAGCTTTCCCTTATCAGCCCTTTATATAGCAACTCCTGCACCTGTTTCCTAATCTCCTCATTATCTTTGGGGCTCATCCGATATGCTACCTTATTTGGTCGGCTTGCTCCGGGTATAAATTAGATATGATGACTGATGCCTCTTTTGGGAGGCAACTTGTCCAACAAATCATCAACTACATTGTCATTGAATTTCTGCAGCATTTCTTGAATTTTTGCAGGCAGATCAGATATTTCTGTGTGCAACAGCACCGTCTTTTCCCTCCTCACAATATCATAGTTCACTTCACTTTCCTCAATTTGTTTCACAAACTGTTTTCCACCTATTAGCAATGCTTTCGTTCCGCTTGCTTCTGTTGTCTCCTCTTCCTTGATGGGTACAAGCATATGCTTGATTCCATCTTTAACAAACTTGTAGTAGTTCGTTTTCCCATCATGTACTACATTCTGACCATACTACCATGGTCTTCCTAGCAGTATGTGACACACGTCCATTGGCATAATATCACAGATAAATTTGTCTTTGTACCTGCCAATGTGAAATTCAACTTCACAATGTTCATCAACAAATAGCTCGTAGCCTTTCTATAGCCATGACACCTTGTAAGGGGTGGGGTTGTTAAGCTGCTTCAAACTCAACTTCTCCACAATCTCGGTGGCAACCAAATTATATGTACTCCCACTATCGATGATCAACTTGCAGCATTTTCCGTGTGATTTGCAAACTATCCGGAGTAGTGCTTTCCATTGGGTCTGTTCAACTGCTTCTTTGGCTGGTTTTAGCAACAATTTGTTCAGAACTAATGCCTCCCCCATTTCTGGTACATTTTCTGCTTCTTGGGGCAGTGCCTCAGCGTCCTTAGGCTGTGCAACAAACATTCCTCTCTGGCCAGCTTGTTCTACTTCAGGGCATTCAAAAGATCTGTGCCCCCACTTGTGGCACCTATAGCACTGGTTATTGGCTCCTCTACCTCAGCGATTCCCTCTTCCTTGCTGATATGGCCTGCCACCTCTAGTGTTGTCTCCTTTTTCTACTGTTCTTGAATCCTTGGAGCTGCTGCCCTCTTCGCTATCACTGGTAGTTCATCCTCTGCCATAGGACTGTCCTCATCCTCTTCTGGTTCTCCGTCCTCTCCTAGCATTCTATTTTCTAGTAATCTTTTCCTCAGTCTTCACAGAACTCTGATAGGCTTCTTCTATATTTGTCGGGGAAAGAACACTGATTTCATCTAGTGTTTCCAATCTCAAACAATTTACATATCTTGCTGTCTTCTTCGGAGTGTCATCAGTGTAACCAGCTCTCAAGTTCACTCGGTAGAATTCTTCTGTATACTCCCTTGTTGTCATCACCTTTTGTCTTAAATTCTGCACTTGTCGATACAATGCAACCTGGTAATCCCTAGGCAGAAATCTGCCTTTTAGTTTGGCCACCATCCTCGACCACTTCTTTATCGGTAACATGTTCATCCTTATTCTCTCTGCTTAGACACTATCCCACCATAGGGCTGTGTGTCCCTTCAATTTTGTTACATCAAACTTGACTCTCCAGTCCTCGTTGACCTCTTCACTTTCAAAATAATTGTCCAACTCACTTACCCAGTCCAACAGAACTTCTGTGGACAGGCTGCCATCGTAATTAGGAATCTTTGGTTTGGGCTTGCTGCTGGCCAACAAAACCGACCTCAACAACCTCATCTCTGGTCCTTCCTCATCTGATTCGTCTGTTGTAACTATGGCTTCTTCCTCACTATCATCTCCTATTTTTGGATCCCTTCTCCTTCCTGCTTCCACTACCTCCAAACATCAGTAAGGATCCTTATTTATTCCCTCAGTCCTTCATCTGCTGCTCTGCACACACCTCTCCCACATCCTCATCTTCCAACTTCCATATCCTCACACTTTCAATTTCCTGCTCTGATACCACTTGATGGGTCCAGCCCCCTTGTCACACTTACCAACATTAATAAAAGGATTATGAATGGCTTTAAATGATAAGCAGTTTGATTAAATGTGATATTTGTTCATTTGGTGGTTGATTACAATGATTTAATATTGATTTGGGTTCCAACATTGATGATTTGTACCCACGCTACTAGTTATTGGACAAGTGTCCACTCCTCGAAAACTTCACTCCCGCTTTGGTAAGAGGTCCTCAAACCCTATCTCTCGGTCATTTTGCTCGTTGAGCTGTTGAGGTTGAGGGTTTTGCAGTATGGTTCTTCTGTGCGGTTTTCTCTATAAAATGTTATGTTGCCTCTGGTATTCTAGCTCAACTATTGACCTGGAAACTTATTCGACTTCTTCGTCTGGTAAGGGACTCTTATTGAAACTGGTTTTTTCTTTGTTTGTTTCTCTGTCTGGTGCTTCATCTCTCTGATGAGTTATGGATAGTGGCTTGCTCGTAAGGATTTGGAACCTTTCTGTGTATAAGGTTAATACTGCTTATTTTGCTAGACTATGCGACTGCTCTTGTCTTGACTTCTTCGTTGCAACTGTTTGTTGGGTTCCCTGGTTACATTTCTCTGTTTCGTGGATAAGTTGCGGTCTTAGGGTCTTTGGCTTCAGTTTCTACTGCAATGTCAAGGTAAGACTTCGTCCCCTGCTATCAGTCCTTTCTCCTCTTCACGCTTTTATCCAATGCACTTGCTCCCTCATGAGTAGAGTGACCCTCGGTGACTGCGATGTAGGTGCCCTATCTCTGTAAGGTAAGTTCGAACCCTTGTCTCCATATTTTCTTTCAATCTCTTCTTTCTCTGCCATAGAATGCTCACAAATTTATGTTGGTGTTTGTCATTGCAGGTGGTTTTGTTTTGGAGGGTTTTGGTCTCGGTTTCTCGGCGTGCTAGCTAGACCCAGATAGGGTCGCTCCTTATTATTCTTGTCACTTGTTTTATGTTCACCATAGGCTAGGGTTATAGTATCTTGTTATGATGACTTGTGACCGACCGACAGTATGTAGTTGAGGTCCGCTAGACTTGCATTGTTTCTTTTATGGGTAGTTGCTGTAGATTTGGAATATGGCTAGGGTTTCTAAACCCGTCTGCTATGATAAACTCATTGAAACTTGTATAGTGTTATTTGCATGGATTGTTTGTATATTCAATCAAAGATTTGTGACTGTATGTATTCATAACAGAGGTTCTGTGATTATTTGGTAAATAAAACGAAGAGGGTTTATTCTTCAGAAATACCTGTGTGACTCGTCTATCCTTATTGTTCAAAATGCATGCGACTTATCGTTATCTTTGATGCTCGAAATGTATAAAACCTCAAGGAATCCTCTGCGCTCTTTTGATTGATAATTTCTGGAACTGTATGACCTTGTTTCTGTAGCGTCCTCTGTAGTTATGTTTGCAAGCTTTCTTTGATTTATTGACCTACTTTAATCAACACATATAGAACCATATATGTGTATATGCTTGTGGAATAAGAAACAAAGAATGTGCCTTCCCTGTATCAGGCAATTTAATAGGATGATAAATAGACAGTTACAGGATATTAGAAAATAGATTGTGTGCTCAGTGATATTTTATTATATTTCTCCTTCTCAAAAAGTCAAACCTCTTACAATTGCATTCTGTCTCTTTTCAATTATTGTCTGGAAACTATTTTCTCCTAATTGTTGTTGGTTACATTTTTTAGTTCAAAAACGGTTTATTGTCCTACATTACAACTTGTAAAAGTTGACATGAAAATAAAAATAATTACTTGCAACAGTTTCACTAATTAATCCTCTACCTTCCTAAATATTGTTCTTTAATAAATTAAAATAACACAAAAAAATGACTACAGTGTTCACTTTGCAATTTCTTTCTTAGTCCTCTCAGAGACCAAACAACCTTCTGTCATGATGACCCGTCAGCTAGATGCTCCTGCATCATATATCCACCATGAAAAATGTATACATTATGCTCTTGTCTACTTTTGTATGATGAAAGATTAAAAAATATAAATGTTAAAAACTATATTCACCATATAGAATGCATACATTGTGCTCTTGTCCACTTTTTTATGATGAAATATTAAGATATATAAATGTTAAATATGTATAATGAAAGGTTAGAAAATCTAAATGTTAAAAACTATATTCACCATGTAGAATGCATACATTGTGCTCTTGTCCACTTCTTTATGATGAAATATTAAGATATATAAATATTAAATATGTATAATGAAAAGTTAAAAAATATAAATGTTAAAAACTATATTCACCATATAGAATGCATACATGATGCTCTTGTCCATTTCTTTATGATGAAATATTAAGAAATATAAATGTTAAAAAGTACAGTATATAAAATATTTTTTTTTTTTTAATTTTTGAATTATTAAAAATGATAAAATAATTAATTATTTTTGGTATTTATTTATATAATTTAAAATATAGGTTTTATATAGTTTAATTTGCTATCTGATTTCTTTTTTTATCTCTTTAGATTCTGAAAAATAAATAATATAATTTAAATAAATAAAATAACTGATTATATAATTTAATTGTATATTAATTATGTATAAATTTGGAATTTTTGTTTTTTCTTTAAATAAAATAAGTGTTTTTTAAATTTTATAGAGATATAACAATATATTTTTTTGAATCACGGGTAACAAGAAAATGAACATTGTGGAGATAAGAACTAATTTTTATGAGCTTTGGAATGAAACCAAGCGTTGGTCAATTACCAAAACATCTTGGGATGAAAGACTCTATCACCCTTGCAATACTAATAAGGTTGAAGATGAAAAACATTTTCTCTTGGATTGCCCTACTCTTACTCACATCCATTTTTATTTCTAAAACCTCTACCACATTTCCAACCTTCTTAATTTGATAAGTGACCAAAACTATAGTGATCTAGTAACACTTATTTCCCTTCTTTTCTTTCTTATGCTTGGATAAACCCTATTGATTTTAGTGGACTTTAATTATCATCATCACCATCATCACTTTTTAATATTTTTATTTATATAATTTCAAATACACTTATCTTATAATATTTATATATTTTTAATAAATAAAAATTATAAATATATAAATTTTTATTTGAAAAGTTAATCATAAGTTCTTAGAATTAAGTGCTAGAAAAATAATATAAGAAATTGAATAAATTTTTTATAATATATAATTTTATTTATAAAAATTATCTACAATTATTTAATAATAAAAATAATTAAGTGATCCTCTTAGTTTTGCATGTAATATTATACAAACTAATTAATGATTTTACTTTATAAAGTTATAAAAGACAATAAATACGTCATTAAAATTTAAAATTTGAAATCAATAAGATTAAGAAATCAACTCCACCTACTTTAGGCTCAAGCTCACACTTCAACTAGAGGGGGCTCCCTCAAGTGTTACAAGGCTAATTGATTGTTCATGGCAATGAACATTAGCCTTTTGAGCAATGTGTCCAGATTTAAGGGTTTTGAGAGGTGGTTGCTTAGGGTTTCAAATCCTTGCTTAAAACAAATAAAACAATCCAACCAACCCTATTTCAACCAAATATCTTTCCAAATTTTAATAATTTGAACAATGTTTATGCTGGTTTGTTCAATCTTGCATTAGATACTGCTAAAACCATTGTTATGTTCCCCGTTATTTAACCATTGGATAAGCAATTTTTGGTGCCATAGAATCTCTTCTTGTTAGTGCCTTTTCTTGAACTATGTGATAACTCACGCTTCTTCAACAATTAGCTCATCCAACCTTCCATGGATGATGGATTATTTTTGGATAGCTTCCATGCAAGCTTCAAGGTCTTTCTTGACAAGGAGAATATTTCCAAGTTTTTCTTTGTTCCAGGAATTGAGTTGGATTTTTAAGTATTTGAGTTTCTGCTAAAATTGATACATAATGGTCCCTTCAATGTTATTTTCTTCCTTCTACCATTACTTAATGTTTTCCTAAAATTGTGGGTGTTGAATCTAGAACCCTTCTAAATGAAAAGGTGCATTCCTTGGATGGGCCTTATTGTTCATATCCAACTATAATGACTAGTGGTCCGATTGTGATGAGGAAGAATGAAGGGCTCAATGAAGATGTCTCAAAACTTTACGTTCTTGGAGAGGAGCTACTTATCCATACATGTGATTGTTTATTGAGTTCACCCTCTACAATTATTCCAAGTGTGTAAGCCATTGATTCTATCAAGGTCTAGCAAGTGGGTAGAGTCCATTGTTTCCTAGAAAAGGATGAATTTTTCTTCCATTTTGGATTCCCACCTTTTTCTCAAGATATTTAATTATATTAAATCCATTTCCCAAGATCTAGGGCATCAGGGAGATTAAGAGGTTGGTTTTCTTGATGGATTGAAGGAATTTATTTTTTTCTCTATAGATCAAGGGACCATAAACAATTGAGAGAAAACATATTTCAAATGACTATAGCATTTGGAATTGGATAGTCAAGATCTCGAAAGAAGAAAACATACTTAGGATCATGAACTCTTGTGAATTATATATGATACTAAGCCAACTAATTGTCTCGGGGTGTGTATTGAAACCAATTGGTAGTTATGCCCCCACTTCTTTACACATTGGTTGACGGTATTACCAGACATCTTTGTTTCATGGATCAACATGATTTTTCAATTCTTG
This sequence comes from Pinus taeda, assembly GCA_000404065.3. Lineage (NCBI taxonomy): Eukaryota > Viridiplantae > Streptophyta > Pinopsida > Pinales > Pinaceae > Pinus > Pinus taeda. The sequence goes on along the minus strand of APFE030540503.1, from coordinate 21,523 downwards.
TTTCTCAATTTTACTTTCGAAAGCCTTTTTTATATATGTACAGTTAAAGCCTATGATGTTTCGGGAGACAATTTTCAATGAGTAGGAATGGGTTTGGAGGGACAGACCTCTAAAATCAGTTTGATTCTACCTGAGTTAACTAATATTTCTCCTTGTTCCTTCAATATTTTTGTTGGTTTAACTTTCTTCTTTTTTTTCTTATCCTCTCTCTGTGGCTGAGAAATCTCTTTTAGGGTGGGACATGAACTCCAAGTGAGTTTAAATTGGATTCTAATTATGTAGACCTTTTAGCGTGTTTCCAAGACATAAGGAAAGCTTTGCTAAGAATATTGACTTGATGTTATGGAATGGAGCTTGGGTATTTTCCATTATAAAAAAATTCAAGTTTGGGGTGGTCAAGGGCATCTATATCCATGTCATTTATCTCTTCATTATGCAGGTTTGGATTGGGATTTGTGGTTGGGGACTATTAGGGAGTGGGATCGGAGGGGGTAACTGGGGTGGGATGAGGGGTTTCTAAAGAATATTGGGACCAATAGCATCACGAATATTTTGTTGTATGGGAGAGGAGTATATGGGTTGGGGCATGGAGGAGAGTGAGGCAAGGGGTTCCAAACTCTTACAAGTGGTAGGGGTTTTCCTTGTCAGTGGAGTCAATGAAGGGTGTTTAAGGCCTTGAAAATGACCCATGAGCTTGGAGAAGCCATCTTACTCTTCAGTCTGGGATGGTTCATCAGGGTTTTTGAACCAATAATGGGAAAAATTTGTAGAGGTTCCCATATTCATGGCAACGATGACATCTAAAAGGAATGTTCTCGTAGTCGAGGGTTTATTTCCACAATTTATCTTGGTAGAAAATCTTGTTGGGTTTAGGTATGGGTTTTGAGATGTTCATGTAAACACATATATGAGTGTAAGAGATGCACCTTGCTTGCTTGGTAGCCTTCAATATTTTGACAAAGTGCCCCACAACATTTCCAATTATGCAAATCTTATCCCAAAATTTTGTAGCTATAAGGTCCCTTCTTGGTGAGATAGCTTTGATGAAAATTGGAGAGGGTGATTTTGATGCTGTGATATAAATATTATGCATGTCAGACTTATGTATATGCTTGTATGCTATAGACCTGGTTTAGGTCACACGATTTCTATATGCTTATGATAAACATTGATTTTGGTAAAGAATAATTTTGCCTAAGTGAATATTATCAATGTTTTCTCTTTTGGTATCCTAGCTTGGACATAGGTGTATGACATGGATGGTGATCCAAGATTGAGACACATAGTTCCATCAATGATCATGGTTATGTGGAACATATGGTTAATTATGATTTATGCATGATACATGATTTTTATGATTATATATGCTTAATCTCGTATTAAGCAGGATGTGGTAGGGGACTTTGTTATTTGCGAACAAGGATGGTCAAATTATAAATGATTGTGGAAGTCATGTGGAATTCATGGTACGTGATTTGTATGATTATATATACTTGGTCTTATACTGAGCAGGATGTGACAAGGGGCATGGTTATTTGCAAACAAGGATGTTCAAGTTATAAATGATTGTGGACGTCATTTCTTCAAAACCAAAAAGATTTTGGAATTCATGCACAATTCTTGTTCTTGGAACAAGACCTTAATAATGAACCGTTAGATGGGTATGGGCTCAGAATCAGTACCTTAAGGTGAAGCACAAAGTTTCAAAGAAAAGTAGATAAGAAGGCATCAGGGAGATTAAGAGTTTCATTTTCTTGATGGACTGAAGGAATTGATTTTTTTCTCTAGAGAGCATGGGACCTTAAAAAATTGAGAGAAAACAAGTTTCGAAGGACTATAGAATTTGGAATTGGATAGTCAAGATCTAGAAAGAATAAAACATACTTAGGATCATGACATCTTGGGAATTCTATATGATACCTAAGCCACCTGATTGTCTCGAGGTGTGTATTGAAACTGATTGGTATCTATGCCCCCACTTCTTTACTCATTAGTTGATGGAATCACCAGACAACTTTGTTTCTTGGATCAACCTAAATTTTGGATTCTTGTTTCTCAATTTTAATTTCAAAAGAATTTGTTTTATTTATAGCTAAAGCCTATGATGTTTTAGGAGATAATTTTAAATGAGTAGGAATGGCATTGCAGGGATAGACCTCTAAGATGTGTTTGATTCTACCTCCTTTAAGTAATGTTTCTCCTAGTTCCCTCAATATTTGTTGGTTTTTCTTTCTTATTTTTTTTTTATCCTCTCTATGTGGCTTGAAAATATCTCTTAGGTAAGACATGAACTCCAAGAAATTGAAATTGCATTCTCCATATCAAGACTTTTTAGCTTGTTTCCAAGACTTGAGGACATCTTTGATAAGAATATTGACTTGATGTTATGGAATGGAGCTTGGTTCTTTTCAAGCTTTGGATGGTCAAGGGCATCTAGATCTGTGTCCTCTATCTCTTTATTTTGCACGTTGGGATTTGGATTTGCAGTTGGGGGCTATTGGGGAGCAAGATTAGAGGGGCTAATAGGGTTGGATGATGGGTCCCTAAAGGATATTGGGACCAATAGCATCAGGAATTTTGTTTTCTAAGGGAGAGGAGTAGATGGACTAAGGCATGGAGGAGAGGTAGGCAAGGGGGTCAAAAATATTACTCGTGGTAGGGGTTTTTCTTGTGGGTAGAGTCGATGAAGGGGGTTTAGGGCCTCAACAATGACCCATGAGCTTCGAGAATCCATCTTGATCTTCAGTCTGGGATGGGCAAACCAGGTGTTTTTGAACCAATAATGGGAAATTTTGGTAGAGGTTCCCATATTCATGGAAACGATGGAATTTAAAAAAAATATGTTTGTAGTCAATGGTTTATTTCCATAGTTTATCTTGGTAGAAAATCTTATTGGATTTAGGTATGGGATTTGAGATGTTCATGTAAACACATATATGAGTGTAAAAGATGCACCTTTCTTGCTTGGTAGCCTTTAATATTTTGACAAAGTGCACCAGAGCATTTCTAATTCTACCAATCTTATCCCAAAATTTTGTAGTTATAATGTCCCTTCTTGGTGAGATAGCTTTAATTACACTTTGAGAGGGTGATTTTGATGCAGTGATACAAATATTATGCATGTCAAAATTATGTATATGCTTGTATTCTATAGAACTGGTTTAGGTCACATGATTTCTATGTGCTTCTGGTAAAGACTGATTTTGGTTAAGTGCATATTATTGATGTTTTCTCTTTTGGTATCCTAATTTGGATATAGATGTATGACATGGATGGTGATCCAAGATTGAGACACATAGATTCGTGGATGATCGTGGTGATGTGGAACATATAGTTAATTATGATTTATGAATGATACATGATTTGTATGATTATATATCCTTAATACTATATTGAGAAAGATGTAGTAGGGGATCTGGTTATTTGCAAACAGGGATGCTCAAATTATAAATGATTGTGGAAGTCATGTGAAAGTCATGTGGAGAATCATGATACATGATTTTTATGATTATATATGTTTAATATTGTACTGAGAACGATGTGGCAGCAGGTATGGTTATTTGGAAACAAGGATGTTGAAATTATAAATGATTGTGGAAGCCATTTCACCTTTAAATAATAAAAAAACAAACAAACTCTTAAAGCAAGCAAAAAGAAAAAAATATATCACTCACTATATCTATTTTATAATACAAACTATATCCACCGTGTAGAATGCATACATTTTTCCTCTCATCCACTTCTTTATTATGGAAAGTAAGTAAACATAAATGTTAAATGATATTGTACATAAAATATTCCTTTTGAATTTTCTTTTTATGTCCTCAAATTAATAAAAATAAAAATGGTAAAAACATTTTTACTTTTGGGGTTTTTTTTATAAGCTTGTAGGCTCATTTAAATATTATTTTTTCCTATTCACTTTTAAAATAAAATTTTATAATGTTTTTTACTTTATTTTTTTAGTAGAGCTAAGTATTTTGACTTTAAGTGTGCAGGTCACAGATCATTAACGAAAAAAATTATTTTGGTATTGAGTACATTTTATCACTTTTTCAAACTCATTAAAACTTATAAAAAAGTAAAACCTTGGAGTTATCAATAGAATACAGTAAATAGAACCCAATCCAGAACCGAAAACACTACAACAACAAACAAAAGAAACTAAAACATATTTTATAAGGTATACACTACTTCCATGTGTTGATCCTGCATGCATACGCACTTTCCTGAAAGCGAACCAACGTACAGATATGCAAATCAACTTTATGATATATACATTGCTTTGATATGCAGAACCAGCGTGTATACACTCCTTTTCTAAAGTGAACCTGTGGATAGATCTGTAAATGATGATTTAAATATTATAATTACTCTAGACTTCAGTCATACCCAAATCATCATATTTACAGACTACAACATGCGCTAGTTATTGAGATACATGATCAAACCACATAAATATAATTCAATTCAAGCCTTAAGATCCTGATACATCATTAGATCTTATCCTTCATCATTAGCTAAAGTTCATCCTTGGTTCAGATCCAGCAATGCATCATAACCCAATAACCTGCATACTAGATCTCACACTTCATCAAATATTCGATACTTCCACACTTTGGCCGAATGATCTTCTCCTCCTTTTATAGTTTGTAGACCTTTCTCAATACCATGGACCAAAACCTCTTAGGACCAATACCTTGGACCAAATACCTAGGGTCAATACCTCGGACCCAATACCTTCGATGAATATCATGGATCATGGACCAAATAATTCAAACCAAGAATTTATTTTTCCAAGGTATACACGATTTTCTGATGCAGGTGCATCTCACACTTTTCTTAATTAAAGAAAAATCCAAGTGGAGCGATGAAGAAGTGGACCAGCGAAGCTAAACGAAGGGAAAAAAACAGAGGAAAGTCTACTTTAACGCAGAAAAACAGACTTAAAGTAGATTTAAAGTGGATATGATTTACCATTGTTAACAGCCATGCATGCGTTTTGAAGAGCTTTCGTTGGAGAAAAACAAGGAGGTGATAATGGCTATCCTCAAAGAAAAAACACTCATAAAGCACAAATGTACGTGATTAAGAAAAATCATCAACGTCACCCTCTCCGATTGTGTTGATCATTGCATAATTTCCATGTGTTGTTCCTCTGTTTGATTACGATAAGACTTGATGAATGTTGATGGAGGTGATTGTAGACCCGTGTTTTATGGGTAGTTTCTAAGTAACAATGCCTTCCAAAGTAGAGGGTGGAGAAATTCACGTGGGTAACTATTGCTTCTTTTTTAAAATGCTGCCTTTAGGGCTGGTGATCGCTAATCAAGATGGCCATAAAAACAAGGAGAGGATCTGATCGATCCTTCCAATATAACACTTCTTGTATATATATGTGACAGAGATAGAGAGCGAAATATAGAATAATAGATAGGCGTTGTGGATGAATAGAATGTAATCAACAGCGATTTGGTTCTAAGGCTGGAATGCCTTAGAACGCAATTGTTTTGTAAATATATAAGAGCATGCTCAATGTTAATTACATATGCCTGTGTGTTCATGTTCCGTGTTAATTATATACGTCTATGTTTTGATTAATCCCAGCTCCCTGGAATTGATAATAATTAGCAGCAGCTGTAGCTGAAATCAATCAATTGTTTATCTCTGTAATTAAAGCTACCAGCCCCACTTTCTTGCTGATAGTTTATGTGAGCTTAAGATGCATTTTATTCGGTCTCACCCAGTGTTGATGGCAAGGGTTTGCTAGTTCAGTGATCACCCAATTGTTGACCCGTATGGATTCAGTCGCACAAGGGTATTTTGCTGGAATACGATATTGCTATTACTAGCTATTTGTTTCAAAAAAAAAATCTACGAGTTTAAGGACATGCGCGCTGATGTCTATAGAGGCGCCCATATTATTTTTAAAAATCCATATATTGCTACGTGGTAGTGAGGTTTTAGACTTATATTGCATGCTTGAGATGGTGTTTAAGGGATGATCGATATCCACGTTAATAAACTGAAAGGATTAAAAGGTTAAAATGCTTCCGATAAGCCTTAGTGGGCCCATAACCCATAGGTCAAGGATCGAAATTTTTTCAAGAAAGGGGATTTTGGAAAATACCCAAGATCTCTTTTCATCATTTTCCTTCTATGAAAGTGCATGTATACGTATATTCCTCTTGTATAAATTGAACCTATGTGTACACGCAGCTTGGTCAGTGGTGAACCTGCGTATACCTCTCTTTCTTCATTCTGTGAAGACTGATCTATAATTATTTGTTCTTTACCTACTATACTGTGATCCTTCATCTGAGTGAGTTGCCTTCTTAATTGATTCCTTGAAGCTACCCTGCATTTCACCACATCAGTAAACACTATTGTCATACATTCTGTCACATCTGATATCTCTTATGTAGATTCATCTAGTTACCATATACAATTGAGTTGTTCTGCTACAAGTGGGTTTCCATGAAGTACAACACATACATCATAATTCCAACACCTTGTTGGAGTTATTACAACAGGATCTCGTACATTGTAACCATGGAATTCGCTCTGGATCAATGACATCATTTTCTCCACTAGATCGGATGGAGGAGATGTTCCTTGGTTTGTCTAACCCTTGAATGGGTATGTTCACTCAGCATTTCTCCTCTTCGGTTCATGCTCCTAGTATCTTCTAGGTCGGTTTGTATTCACAGTTTGAGGAACCTCTGCTAGGGTTTTTGTCGCGCTCTGAGTTATTTCTCTATTCCCTGTATTCGTTGTTAGGGTGATTTGTAATTCCTGGTTCAAAAAAGGAGTTTGTTGGCATTCTTGGTGTGAACTTATCTACAGATGACTCACACCTTTGAACCATCCAGGTAATTCTAATGGAGATTCTTGCTTGTGTTTTTTGTTTTCTATTGTTACATTTCCTGAACAGTCTATTAATCCTTGTTTTTTCCACCAAGTCGAGGTGGAGGGTTTTGCAGAGGCCATGCAATGGACAAGCTATGGGTCAAACCTGTTGCGAGGCCCTCAGTTCGATTTGGGGATTGGTTTATTAATATCCACGGTATGCAAGAGTTCTGTATTGAATTAGAAGTTTAAGATTGTGGCTCCATGGAGATTTTTTGCACTTCTCCTTGCCATGACTGCGACATTGATTACCCTCTGTAATTTTTAAATTTAGTTTTGAGTTTTTGAGGCCTTTCGACCATGAACATGTTGCTAGATCTACCCAAATTTGACCGACTTAGTTATTTGTATATTTTTAATTATGCCAAGGGTGAAGAGATTCGAACCCTGGCTAGAATAGTTACAATTTGGTGCCGAGTCTATTGAATGAAATATATGTACTCTTGTTTTACATCCTTAATAATTTCTTGGAATACATCTTCGTTCTTGTTACTTATTTCATTTCTAGAAATTATTCTTGTCTTTATGCTAGATATCAACCCGTATTTCTTTTTTTGATTGGTAGAATATTTGATTATTTCAGAGGGTCTACGAATGCCATCTTGCCTCCAGCCGCAAGGGTTTGTAGTTTAAAATATCGCCTCTAATTTTTCTATTTTGAATGTATTAATGCTTTGAAGAGATTTACAGAGATTCTATATCCGGTATTGTCTGCATTATTTGAGAGAATAGTCGACATCTATATTTTTTCTTTTCAACTGGAGATTCTTGTGGATTCCTAATTATTTTGTGGTGAGGCTACATACCTCATTTTCGGACTCATTTTCTGAAGTTTTTGATTTTGGGCATATTTACAGTTCGAATATTTCCCTGCTTGTTCTAAGTTTTCTGAATTGGTTGTTCCATTAACTACTTATAATTAGTACCTATTATAGTAGTTCCTCATTTATAGAGAAATAAATTCTCCCTATTGTTTCTCTCTTTGTTAACAGAAGATTTGCTACTTTTTGTTGCATACTGTAATTCCTGTCGAACAATTTTCCAATAATGAAAATGAAGTTTGTCTTCTATTTATATCGTTTATATTCAAAATTATAACTATGTGGAACCTTATAGCATTACTTGTTCTAAATCTCCGAAATTTGTGAACTTTACTAATACTAGCATTTTATGTTCTTTTCTTGAATCGACAGTTAACTGTAATTTAATCAAGCTATCTCATTCTTGAATTACTAAAAATTATCAATATGTCTATATCATAATCAAGACAAAATCTACTTAATAAGCATTGCTATTACTACTTATTTGTACCACTGTCTCGCTTGAATTATTCCTGATTCAGTCTTGCAACCAGACCTGAATTTCTCTGTATCTTTGCCTCCCAACCTTGAGACCTACTTTAGTAGTCTACCCCCAAGCTTTCCTATTCACAGGAACTCTTTATTTTCTTGAGACTTAGAGTCTCAGTGCCCTCTGGTCCAAACCAAACATGGCCTTATAGGACTTCCTGACTCTTCACCACAGTATGTTCCTTAGTAACTCTTCACTTATTTTTCCTTGATCTCAAATACCTCTATCCTCTTGATCTCTTGGTTAAATCCTCAAGAAATTAGTTTTAGGAACTTAGCTAGGAACAAGTAATTGTTTCCTTAACTAATTATTAAGTAAAATAATATTCATTCAAAAAATATTAACTTCCAAAATAGTATTTTTTAAAATAAGAAAATAAATAGTTGTCCAAACTATAGTAATTAAAATATTTACATACATAGTCTGGGGGATATCACAATTACCAACCTACTTGATTTGTCAAGTCAACAAAACTATTTACCATAGTGATCTGGTAACGCTTATTTCCCTTCTTTCTTTCTTAAGGTTGGATAGACCCTATTGATTTTGGTGGACTTTAATTATCATCATAACCGCCATCATTTTAATATTTTTATTTATATAATTTCAAATACACTTATCGTATAATATTTATATTTTTTAGTAAATAAAAATTATAAATATGGAAATTTTTATTTGAAAAGATAATTAAATTTTTTTAGAATTAAGTGTTAGAAAAATAATATAAGAAATTGAATAAACTTTTATAATATACAATTTTCTTTATAAAAATCATGTACAATTATTTAATAATTAAAATAATTAAATGATCCTTTTAGTTTTAGTACAACATGATATATAAGCATGTAATATTTTACAAATTAATTAATAATTTTAATTTATAAAATTTTATAAGATTATAAAAGACAATAAATACATCATTTAGGATTAAGAATCATTATGAAAGGTCAAATTTTGTTCATTGAATGATTTCAAGGTTTCAAAGTTGATCCATAGTGTGCACATCATATTTTCTTTCATTAAATAATGTCAAGGTTCCAAAATTGATCCACTGTGTGCACTTCATATCAAAAGTATCTTAGTAGAATGCTTATATAAACTAGGTGTGTGCTTAAGGTTGTCTATGGTGATTTGAGACCTTATACACAATCCTTGACCACATACGACATTATTTACAGCCTTAGGCCCCTGAATTTATCCTTCAACCACTCTTAAGACCTTGAGATTAGTATGTGTTGGGAAGTTCTTCCTAATATTGATCATGTTTACATTCAAATTCCAAGGTCCCTTATGTGTTGGAAGTAATGCTTCCATGTCATGTGTATTACAAGTTGTCAATGAGTATTTCCAGGTGTTATTCTAGATGTGGTTGTTTCCCATGTGTATGAGTTGTAATTGTGAATCCCAAGGAGTCAAACTAGAATTTATTATTTCCCTATGTGTGTGAGTTGTCAATGAGCCATAGATTTACCTTCTTTGGATCTTATCATCTAGAAGTCAGTGATCTAATTCGTATATATGTAACTACTTTATGTGATCAATAAAATATAGTATGTGATTTGTTTTGTTTATAATCTCTCTTAGCTCTCTTCTAATTTTATAATTCTATGTTGTATCTATTTCTTGAAGATAATTTTTGGCTGGAAATTGTGCCAAGAAATCAACTCCACCTACTTTAGGCTCAAGTTGGCCCTTCAACCATAGGGAGCTCCCTCAAGTGTTATGAGGCTAATTGATTGTTCATGGCAATGAACATTAGCCTTTTGAGAAATGTGCCCATATTTAAGGGGTTTGAGAGGTATTTGGTTAGGGTTTCAAATCCTTGATTAAAACAAATAAAACTATCCAACCAACCCTATTTCAACCAAATGTTTTTCCAAATTTTAATAATCGGAACAAGATTTTTAATGGTTTGTTCAATATTGCATTAGAAACTGCTAAAACCATTTTTATGTTCCCCATTATTTAACCATTAGATAAGAAATTTTTTTTGCCAGAGAATCTCTTCTTTCTAGTGTCTTTTCTTAGGCTATGAAATTACTCATGCTTCTTCAGTAGTCATCTCACCCAATCTTCCTTGGAGGATGACTTCTTTCTAGATAGCTTCCTTGCAAGCTTCAAGGTCTTTCTTGACAAGGAGAATATTGCTAAATTTTTCTTTGTTCAAGGAATTGATTTGGCTTTTCAAGTATTTGAGTTTTTGCAATGATTGATACATAGTGGTTCCTTCAATGTTATTTTCTTCTTTCCACCATTACTTAGTGTTTTCGTGAAATTCTAGTTGTTGAATCTAGAACCCTTCCATATGAAAAGATCCATTCCTTGGATGTGCCTCACTATCCATATCCATCTATAATGACTAGTGGTTTGATCGTGATGATGAAGAATAAAGGTCACCATGAAGATGCCTCAGGGAATTACATTATTAAAGATGAGGTACCGTCAATACAAGAGGTTTTTTATTGATTTCACCCTCTACGATTATTCCAAGTGTGCAATCCATTGATTCTATCAAAACATAGCAAGTGGGTAGACTCCATTGTTTCCTAGAAAAGGATGGAATTTCCTTCCATTTTTGGATTCCTCCCTTTTTCTCCTTGAGAGATTTAATTATATTAAAGTCACCTCCCAAGATATAAGGTATCAAGGAGATTAAGAGTTTGGTTTTCTTGATGAACTGAAGGAATTGATTTTTTTCTCTAGAGAGCATGGGACCATAAACAATTGAGAGAAAACAAGTTTCGAAGGACTATATCATTTGGAATTGGATAGTCAAGATCTGGAAAGAATAAAACATACTTAGGATCATGACCTCTTGGGAATTCTATATGATACCTAAGTGACCTGATTGTCCTAAGGTGTGTATTGAAACTGACTAGTAGAAATGCCCCCACTTCTTTACTCATTGGTTGATGGAATCACTAGACATCTTTGTTTCTTGGATCAACATGAATTTTGTATTCTTGTTTCTCAATTTTGCTTTCAAAAGAATTTGTTTTATTTATAGTTAAAGCCTATGATGTTTTAGGAGATAATTTTAAATGAGCAGGAATGGATTTAGAGGGATAGACCTCTGAGATCTGTTTGGTTCTACCTCAGTTAACTAATATTTCTCCTAGTTCCTTCAATATTTGTTGGTTTCTCTTTCTTATTTTTTTCTCATTCTCTCTATGTGGCTTAACAGTCTCTTTTAGGGTGGGATGTGAACTCCAAGCAAATTGAAATTGGATTATCCCTATGAATACTTTTTAGCTTATTTCCAAGACTTGAGGACATATTTGCTAAGAATCTTGACTTGATGTTATGGAATGGAGCTTGGTTCTTTTCCATTATAGGAATTTTCAAGTTTTTGGTGGTCAAAGGCATCTAGATTCATGTCCCCTGTCACTTTATTTTTCACGTTGGGATTGAGATTTGTGGTTGGGGGCTATTGGGAAGCAAGATCAGAGGGGTCAATAAGGGTTGTATGATGGGTGTTTGAAGAATATTCGGACCAATAGCATCAGCCATTTTTTGTTCTAGGCGAGAGGAGTAGATGGGTTGAGGCATGGAGGAGAGGGAGGCAAGGGGGTCAAAACTCTTACCAGTGGTAGGGTTTTTGCTTGTGGGTGGAGTCGATGAAGGGGGTTTAGGTCCTCAACAATGACCCACAATCTTGTAGAAGCCATATTGATCTTTAGTCCGGGATGGGTCAGGCAGGGTTTTTTGAACCAATAATGGGAAATTTTTGTAGAGGTTCCCATATTCATGGAGGTGATGGAATCGAAAAGGAATATGGTTGTAGTCGAGGGTTTATTTCCACAGTTTATCTTGGTAGGAAATCTTGTTGGATTTAGGTATGGGTTTTGAGATGTTCATGTAAACATATATATGAGTGTAAGAGATGCACCTTGCTTTCTTGGTAGCCTTTAATATTTTGACAAAATTCCCTAGAGCATTTCATATTCTTCCAATCTTGTCCCAAACGTTTGTAGCTATAGTGTCCCTTCTTGGTGATATAGCTTTAATGACACTTGGAGAGGGTGATTTTGATGCAATGATATAAAGATTATGCATGCTAGAATTATGTATATACGTGTATGCTATAGACTTGTTTTAGGTCACATGATTCCTATGTGTTTATGATAAAGACTAATTTTGGTTAAGTGCATATTATTGATGTTTTCTCTTTTGGTATCCTAGTTTGGACATAGATGTATGACATGGATGGTGATCCTGGATTGAGACACATATATCCATGGATGATCATGGTTATGTGTAAAATATGGTTAATTATGATTTATGTATAATATATGATTTGTATGATTATATATCCTTAATCTTGTACTGAGTAGGATGTGTTAGGGGACCTAGTTATTTGTAAAAAGGGATGTTCAAATTATAAATGATTGTGGAAGTCATGTGAAAGTCATGTGGAAGTCATGATACATGATTTGTATGATTATATATGCTTAATATTGTACTGAGAAAGATGTGGCAGGGGGTATGGTTATTTACAAATGAGGACGTTCAAATTATAAATGACTGTGCAAGTCATTTCACATTTAAAACCAGTAAAAAAAAAACAAAACAAAAACAAAAACAAAAAAACAAATTTTAAACCAACCAAAAAGAAAAAAATATATCTCACTATATTTATTTTATAGGTCACACTATATCCACCATGTATCACTCACTATTATCTATTTTCTAGGACAAATTATATCCACCATGTAGAATGCATACATTTTCCTGTCATCCACTTCTTTATTATGAAATGTTAGTAAATATAAATTTTAAATGATACGTATATAAAATATTTCATTTGAATTTTCTTTTCATATCTTTGGATTAATAAAATTAAAAATGGTAAAAACTTTTTTACTTTTTGGGTTTTTTATAAGTTTGTAGGCCCATTTAAATATTATTTTTTCATATTCCCTTTTAAGATACAATTTTATAATCTTTTTCACTTTATTTTTTGAGTAGAGATAAGTATTTTGAAGCTAAGTGTGGAGGTCACACGTCATTAACGAAAACAAGTCATTTTTGTATTGAGTACATTTTATCACTTTTTCAAACTCATTAAAACTTAACAGAAACCCTGGAGTTCTCTTTACACCCTTTTCAAACTCCTAAAACATGAAAAGACCATCGAGTACTTGATTGTTCGACCTCGTAAAAGTAAATTAACAACTGTCTTTGCAATAAAATTTTACCCCTTTTACATGCTAAAACATATTATTTATGAAAAAGGTATATGTTGACTAATCATGGTAAATAGAGTTCTCTCCTACATCATTTTACCCTTTTTCAAGCTTGAGGGACTCAATTTATGAAAAAGAACAATGTGGAGTTTACTTATCTTTTGCTCCTGACTCCCTAAAACTGAAAAACATCGAGCTTTACTTTCTTCAGGCTCGTTAAAATTTTACGATAAAACAGTTGAACAAGTTTTCTTTTCGTGTCTTTTCAAACTCTTTAAATATGAAAATAACATCGAGTTACCCCTTTATTGGACTAGTAAAATTTAAATAGTACAGGGCTCATTAAGCAAGACAAGATTGAACCACTCCTTCTTAGGGTTTGTTAAAAATACTTCGAAGGACTCGTCCAAAGGATGAACGCTTAGGAAAAGCATATGTTATCCTCCTCAAGCTTGTAAAAAATAAAGAGGTACTTTGAAATAATGGTGTGGGAAAAGTGAGACAAAACCTTTGTTTTTTATATAAAATGAAGTCTTTTGCTCTTGAACATGACACTCCATCACTTTTGTGTCTAGGTTGGGAAATCCATTTTCCTCTCATTTCACCATACCTCATTGATAGTGTTCAATTCATTTGGGTTTTATTTTGAGTCAAATGTTTCCAATTCAGCATGTCATGTCTTTGATATGTTCAAGATAGGTTCAACCTCAGTCCAAGTGATTTTCCAGTCTTAGCCTTCAGTTGCATCTACCATCCCTAAGCAAGTCTTGGATTACTCTAAATTGTTGTTCTTCAAAAATTGGCATGAGTTTCATGCCATAGGTCCTCCTGCAACAGATCGCTTCGGTCCTCCTGCAACAGATCGCTTCCTATTGAATTCATCTCACTATCTAGGAAGTTGATATATAAACCTTCAGTACCTTGGAGCCTCCATGCCTTAATGGCTGGTTTCTTGCCTTCGACGATAAGTTCTTATCATTGGCCTTTGATCGAATGATTATATGAGTGTTCAACATCAGCACATCGATTCACACTTCATAGATTGTATTGGATGTACCATAAGATACATTGTCATTATTGGTGGTTTCTCTCACACTGGTTAACAGTTAACATCATTGAATGGTAATCAAGTGGTTTCTACCATGTTCGACTTCAAGACATTCACTCGTATGGCTAGATTTGTACCATAGATCGAGAGATGGAGATCAAGACCCTAGATCTAGTTTCATCCATCCAGGCTACGTGGATTTATTAAATATTCATGATTGTAAACATAGATCCATTGATGGTTGTTTCCATACTATTTCGTCTTTTGAAATGGATCTTCAGATGTATTTATGTACTATTCTTTGAGACAATTAAACTCTGAGTATGGGAATGCCTACCTCAATGATGATATTTTATATTGTATTGTAACATTTGATTGATTGTTTCAGGTCTTTGATTGCAGTCTCTAACCCAAACGTTGGCATGATAAAGCACTTTAATCATCATGTATCTCTTTTGACTTTGAACTTTAGGGGACAATCTGTTACACATCATTTTGTCACATTGAGAAATTGACCATCAGTTTGGAACTTTTACTATCCACAAATGTGTCCCAAGAGATTTCTCCTAAAAATTTAGAATATAAATCATCCCAAACAAAGTGGAATTCTTGGATATTGTGGTACAAAAATCATTTTTTTGCTTCTTACGCAGTGCCCTAGTTAATTTTTGTGCATACGCAGAGAATACTATTAAAAAATGCACATAAGTACGCATTATCTTACACTGTGACCTGCGAACATGAGTCAACGAATGTAAAAATAAAAGAAAAAAGTCTAGAAGCATTGTTGATAGCATCTATACCAACCAACAAGCTTCAAGTAGGTGTTTATCAGTCATGAACCCTCCCATTATGGAGCAACTCTCCTTCCTTTGTGGAACCCCTATCCCACTATTAGTGGATCTCATCCCTTGGAGAATGGATCCAAAACTTACCATTCTTGGCCTATAAAGCTACCACATGTCTGAGGATTATGAGAGGATTGTTGGAAGTAGGTTCATGATATTGGAATAAGGTTGGAAGAATATTCTTACAAGGAAAAGGTTTGGATATTGTAGAAGGGACTTGTAACATTAAGGTTATATGGTTGTAAGGATTTTCTATTGTTTATTAATATAAACACAATTTTTATTTCTCAATTAAATATTTGTTGATCTAATTTTTAGGATTCCTTGATCACCTACATAAATTTTGATTGCATATTGATCAGTTTATGATATATAATTGGTTAATTAGTCCATTTATCTCTTTGGTTATATTTTGGATGCTTTGATCGCTTATTTGTCTCTTTCTATGCAGATCTCTTTTAGGACATTATGGAGAAGTTGTGGGGAGCGAAGAGAGGATATCTAAAGCATCAAGGAGTGAATGGCTGGAAGCTTTGAAGGGGACTTCATCAATAATTTCATTTAATCGGTAAGAGGCATATATCATTGTATTTTCTTTTAGTTAATCAGAGTCTAGAGAAAGGTAGCAATTCCTATTATTTATTACTAGGGTTCTTTGAAGTCTAGGGATATCTCTTTTGTTTGCAAGAAGGATAAGTCCACATAAGAAATACTTATACAAACATTCATGTCATGTGCAACAATTTAGATATTCTCCGTAATCATCAAGGATGCCACATGTTGACATCGAGGACAACATTTTACGTCATATTATATCTAGTTTGACATCAAGGACAATATATTAGTCATAGTGCCAACACACACACACACACACATATATACTCCCTCTCAATAGTCTTCAAACACTATAATTTGATAGACCCCCAATGACAATATTATAAGTTGTAAGTAGACTAACTTGCACTATCATCAGTTTGACGAAAAAAAAAAAATTAACTATCGAACAAAAAGTTTGGTGGCTATTGAAATTTTTTTGAAGGATGTTTGCATTCATTGATAGAGTGACCTTCCCTTTCATCCATCTTATGATGACCCATAACATCCAATGATCAAAAGGAAAGCATGATGGTTGTTGGAACCTACCCTGTATTTTACATTTACTTGTTGAAAGAAAATGAAAGAAATATATATATATATAATATATATATATATATATATATATATATATATATATATATATATATATATATATATATATATATATATATATATATATAAAGAAAATAATTTTAAAAAATGAAAAGGGATATAAAAGAGAAAATAGAAAAAAAAATGACAAAAAAAGGAAAAATTACCAAGAAATATACAAAATACGAGCTAGTTTAAATGCTACACATTATGGTTAATTAATTATTTAATTATTTTAAGATTAATTAAGGGATTAATCATACTTTGTAATAAAGTGACTTCATTTGATGTTTTATCGTTTTGTGTAAATATGGGCACATTAATCAAATGCCGCATTCCTGCTCCCACCCAAATCAATACCAGGAATGTACTTTGGACCACCCCAGCCCCTCTGACATTTATCCAAGGGAGGGGGGGTTGTCCGAAAAGCCATTTTTAAAATCCCGCTTATGCTACATGTCTGCCTCTAATCCATTTCATACCCCTCCCATGAAAATCGCCATCTCCCGCTCCCGCCAAAAGCTAATGACCATCCCACCTCTACCAACTGCCCACTACTCATTCAACGGTTCATTTACCATTATCCACCCATTCATTTCCTCTACCGTTTCCATAATAAATGACCCACTCCCATAACAAGTATTCTGAAATGTTAAATCCTCCCATTTATACATAAATACATATTTTGTTGTTTTTTCCTTTTACGCATTTTGTTCTTGCAAAACTACATATCCAGGTTGTAATAACCCTAGTGAAAATTCCATGTAATAAAAGCTAAAAACAATAACCACGGGCAATGCGACACTTATTCCAAGTTGAGTGTTGAACAAGACATCCTAGGGGTTTTTCATTTGGTTTTTTTATGGCTAAATAAAGTTTCAAAGGAAATGGTTAAGGCATTAAAAGAGAAAAAGGCATTTTTGCGCACAATTATTTATGAAAAAAATGGAAATTAGGAGAAAAAGGATATGAAATGTCATTGGTTGTATGTGAGGAGGAAAATGAAGGAAAATAATGGAAATTAAGAAAATAGAGGCCTCATTCATAAAAAGGCTTTTAAGGATTAGTTGGTCACCTTTCTATCAATTCATTGTTGGAGCTCTCTTTCATTATTCTCTCTCTCATACTCTTGGACTTTTTCTTGCAGCACTGTAGGAGGGTGTCGTATACTTGGATTCTTGGAGAAAGAAGGCAAAGAAAAAGCAGGAAAGTGCAAGGAGGCATTGCGATCAATAGCTACATCATATTTCTCGCAGGTACCGAGTTGCATGTATGTTTCCTTCACTATTTTTGGCATGGAGGATTGCCTGGATTAACAATGGATTTCCTAGCCTTTTCATTTCTTGGATAGCCATGGTGACTATGGGTTTATTTTCATTGTTTGTTTTCGGTTGGTTCTCATGTTTCCTTAGCTTGGGTTGAGTTATTAGTTCTTGGAAGCCCTGGTTGGACAAATGCTCTGGAATTCATGTAACAGCTTAGGTTGAGTTACTAGTCCTGGAATCCTTGGTTGGAAAAATTCTGTGGAAACCCTTGGTGAATTGAGTTACTAGTCCTGTAAGCCTTGGTTGGACAAATTCTCTAGAAGCTCGGCAGTAGTTGTGGGTTGAGTTACTAGTCCTTGAAGGCTTGGTTGGAACAAATGTTATAGAAGTCTTGGAAGTCTTGGATGGAGACCAATATGATCATGGTTTTGTGATGTCTAACCGTGAGGTGGTATCGTTGTTTTATGGGTTGAGGTGGATGGCCTCTGGAAGCCCTGGATGAGTTTTGATTTATGTGTTCTATGACATCCCACATTCATGCTTGGAATATGGCAACGGGGTTAATGGCTGAAGAGATATTTGGCTCATCCATTCTACGATCGAGTGGAATGTGGAAGTCCCATCCTAGGTTTGGATTTTGCATCATTAATGAATGGTTATTTCTCCTTATATTTCTATGAGCATTTTGATGGATTATATGTGGCCTATATAACTGTACTTTCATGAGTATTTTCTGCTGCTATTATGTTGTTTATGTATGTGTTTTATGACAACATCCATGTGTGGCTCTCATCATGTTTTACTTATAATTTAATGATCAATGTATCTATGACCTAATGTATGGAATGGCAGTTGATGCATTGAGGCATCAATGGTTCTTAGTGATTCTCAGCTAAGTATGAGACCCCTAGGCTCAGAACTGTGAATTACACTTGTAGATTACACATTTGCAATATGTTTGATGTAATAGTAGGGGTATAGTCAAGGTATTGAAAAAGTATTTGCTTTAGCACTGCCATTTCCATGTTATCTTACTAATTTGAAGATATGGATCAATTATGGGTAGTGACCTTGGCTCTGAGCTTGAAAAAGTTACTTAAATCTCGAGGTCATTGGAATAACACTGACAATTCTGGTCCACATTTGCTAGCAAGAAGGTCTGTGAGAGCGACTTAGGTTGTTGGTCACTCCCTTTCTCGTAGCATGAGAGAGACTATAACCCAAAGAGACCTCAAACAAAAGTGGAACCTAGGGACAGGCTATTTGTGTGGCTGACTTGTCCTCTCAGGGTTATTTTGATGATGTTGGATGTTTATATAGTGTGTTTCTATTGGTTCCACTTCCTTAATGTGACTTAGGAAGTCGCGTCATATCATAGTGGCCTCTTGTCACATTTTTACCCTAGCTAGCTAGTTGCTTGGGTAGATGCAGGAGGAGGGTGTTACACAAGCTCAATATAACTAGACAAACACACCAGAATCAAAGCACTTCTTCGACGCTACATCAACCTGCAAATTATTTAGTAATCATCACTCTTAGCCTACATACCTTCATTATGTCTTCAAAGGGGAAAGCTAAGATGATAGAGGAAAACTCAATGATTCCTCCAGTCATAGATTTAGGCAGACTAGCCCTTGTTAACCAGGAATATAAGATTGTTGAAACCCAATGTGACTTCAACTTATGTGAACTCCACAATTTGGCTGAACAAAAATTCCTTGATGACAGTGATGAATTGAGCATGTGGGACTCCTTCCTACCTCAATTCATCCTTCCTCAGACTAATTTCTTCCCCGAAATTGTAATCTGGTGCCATTTCAAATACATCCCAAGCCAAAGAAACATTATTGCTCAAAATAATGATATATTGTTGACCATATCCTTAGAGTCGATTTTCCAAATGCTTCAATTAAAACCTTCAGCCTCTCTACACCCCTTCTCTATGGATTACCTCATGGAAATCTATAAGAAGCTCACCTTTCGTCAAAGAGCTAAATTTTTTGAAATATTCCTGCATAAAATGCAGAATTACCTAGGAAAAATCCTCCATATCCCTCCTCCATGTTCCCAGAAATGACTAGACAGGTTATCTCAATAGTTTCTTTTTTATTAGGTTATCCAACTGATCAGTGGGTAGATGAGATTATTTTAGGATTTCTATCAGTATTTTCAGCAGGTCAATGTAGGAATTTACAAGGTAAGTTCCTCAGATAGAACACCAAAGGACATCGCTCACAAACAGATCACAGATCAATACACCAGTATTTTTGACGTGGTTAAAACCCTCAAAGAGGGAAACAGTCCACGGCCTGAGCCAACACGGCCACTTCAGGAAATTTATTAATAAAAGAATGAAAATTTACATAAGCTTCTCTCATGAACAGTTAACCTACGAATGACCCTCCATGCTCTTTAAATAGAGATGATGGACCAATCAGGTGTTAAGCCACGGATCAAGTGTCGGTAATACCGAGGAGAGAATGAACCATCAGATCACTACATTTCGTGACCATCGGATTGTAAGTTTCAAAAGTACATAGTAAAGAAACACACTTTACCTAACTCTATACTAGACCAAGTTATACTTAACTATTTCCTATGTGTCGGAATATCCTAACATCCCCCCTTAAGAACAACTTGGGATAGGATTGAAGGATTTACAAATATGACACAATAGGAGAAGGAAGGAGGCACTAGAGCCTATCCCCCCTTAGTGACAACTTCCTGAACTCCAACCATAAATCGAAGTTTAGTAAACTTCGCCTCTGTGAGAGCCTTTGTAAAGATGTCTGCAACTTGATCATCTGTTGAACAATATTGCACTTCAAGAACATGGTCATGAATGAGCTTTCTGATGAAGTGCATGTGTAGTTCAATGTGTTTGCTACGCTGATGTGGACTGGATCTTTGCATAGTTGAATGGCACTTTGATTATCACACCAAAGTGTAGTCGGATGCTGCTGCTGAAAGCCAAACTCTGATAGGATCTGTCGAAGCCACAAGGCTTCCTTACTAGCTTCTACGGCACCACGATACTCTGCTTCTGCTGAAGGAAGAGAAATGGCACCTTGTTCCTTGCAAGCCCATGTAATAGGTCCTGAACCAAGAGTGAACACATAATCGGCAGTAGACTTCCGATCATCAGGGTCACCAGCCCAATCGGAATCAGTGAAACCAACCAATAGAGGAGATGCTTCGGCACTGTAATAAATTCCAAACTGAACTGTACCTCGAACATAACAAAGTATTCTTTTAGCTGCTTTCCAATGACTTTCATGTGGCTTTTGCTTAAACCGAGCAACAAGACCAACAACAAAGGAAAGGTCAGGACGAGTATGGGTTAGATTCAAAAGTTTTCCTACAAGTTGACGGTATAAGGTAGCATCAACTTTAGGGGAAGTACAAGTGACTGAAAGTTTGACTCCAGACTGAAAGGGAGAAGGAGTTGGCTTACAATCTTGTGAAAATGGCGTAGAAGATCACAGGCATACTTGGATTGGGAAAGGGAAATACCTTCCTGGGATTGCAAGACTTGAAGACCGAGAAAATAATGCAAGTGTCCTAAGTCTGTCATTTCAAACTTCTTTTTAAGGCTGGACTTCACATGGTTGATAAGGTTGGGATCATTACCAGTGAGGATAAGATCATCAACATAAAGAACAAGAATGATAAGAGACTTGCCCACTTTCTTGGTGTAGACAGTATTGTCAGAATGACACCTAGAAAAGC
>APFE030540502.1:0-33130 GCA_000404065.3 Pinus taeda | reverse complement strand
TATAGCCGGAGACCTTTGACTACTAAGAATATCATCCAAGACTTTAGAGCTATCTTGAAATCGTAAAAGCTTATCCTTTTCTTCTATTTTACCTTTCAAGATATTTACCTCAACTTGATGTTGCTCATCCTTTTCAAGACATTGCTTCTTCAAAATTTCTTCTGATTTTCTTCCTTCTTCCACTTGTTGCCTTAGATTGAATATCTCCTTTTCTTGTTCTTCACTTACATTCTGTTGCATTTGATGAACTCGGAAGGCACATTCCAGCTGGGATTTTAGGCTGATGACTTCATTGTCTTGTTTTTCAATTGCTTGATGTAGATCTTCATTCTCCTTTCTTGATTTTCCAAGATCTCCCTTTAATGAGAGGATTATAGCTTCAAGACTTTCATAATCATTGGATCTATCTTTGAGATTCTTGATTGTTGTGTTCTTTTCATTGACTTCCCTTTTTAGAGATGTGACTTCATCATGCAACTTTTGATATTTGACCTTGACTAACTCCTTTACCTTTTCGAATTCACATTCCCTTTTGTTCAAAATATCTTGTTGATCTGTAATTATGTCTGAAAGCCTTTTGAATTCGGCCTCTTTTTGATATATTTCTTGTTCACCCATAAGAGCAAGTTCAGTAGTATCACTATCACTTTCATCTCTTTCACAAGGAAAAATAGCTGGAACATCAGAGGATACCACATTCATACCTGATAATGATTCTGAATCTGAAGAGCTTCTTATGCCTAATCCCCAATCGATTCTTCCACTGTCAAAGTTTCTCTGAGATGTCTTCTTCTTCTTATGAGCTTTCTTCTTAAGCTTCTTTCCCATTGTTCCACGGATCTCCTTCAAGCGATCAAGCTTCTATCAAAGGACTGGCTCTGATACCAATTGTTGGGAATAATACTGAGAGGGGGGGGGGTGAATCAGTATTATCACAATAATAAAACTTTTTCATTTTCATAACCAGATTCATATATGCTACTTCCACAACTTCTTATGATTAAGTTAATTGATCTTCAATGAGTGCATTAGAACATTATCAACCATATTATCAGTTAACAGATGCAATAACATAGAATAGATCATCACACATAAGGCACACACATGAACACCATGATATAAGGTGGAAACCCAATGCGGGAGAAAACCACCTGCTGCAAGTCATCTCAATCTTCTTCTTAATAAGAAAAATCCTTTTACAATATTTTGTACTGGTGCAGCCTTATACCAGTACGGGAGCTACAACCCCCTTTGCTCTTGTACTAGCCGATCCATTTACTAGTACGCAGGCTACTACCTGCTACAATGCTCCAAAGATTTCCTTTAGCTCTTGTACTAGCTTAGATACTAGTACGTAGGTGCTGACCTACAACCTTCTCTCCTCCAGGTACCACGTTTCATCAATTTTCATACTGAATACACTGAAGCACAACACTTAATCTGAAAGGGCCACATTTCATCCAATTTTCATACTGGACCCAATAACCACATTTAAGCTTATAATCAAACAACTTTCTGAATCACTCAATCACTAGATCAATACATATACAATGAGAGTCATCAATCAGATCTAGTTCATCAGATCACATAAAGATATACTCAATCACTTCTCATACGGCTGTCATAAGATCATAATACCAGAAACTAGACATCACTTCAACACCCAGAGCACAACAATGATAAACAAAGATTTTAAGAGAAGTAAGCACCCTGCTCAACTGCTCGCCTGCTTACGTACTCACCCTGCTCAACTGCTTGCCTGCTTATGTACTCACCCTGCTCAACTGCTAGCCTGCATACAAGTATGCACCCTGCTCTATTGCTAGCTTGCTTACAAGTACGCACTCTGCTCAACTGCTAGCCTGCGTACCTCGCTCTGAGTCCATTGAACTGCCTGCGGTCATCTGCACCTGAAGCCCTTCTGTGCTTGCGTACCGGCGCACCTGAAACCCTTCTGTGCCTATGTACTGGCGCACCTGAAACTCTTCGCTCCTGCGTATGTATGCACTTTTCGCTCACTGTACCTGCGTACCTTCGGGCATAGATGATTTCAAGACTTCAGAAAGAACCCAGACAGTCAGATCTACGGATCTGAACATGCGCCGAAGAGATCTTAGTCCATCAGTAGATTCGCCTTATTTAGATTTAGACTAGATCTTACCCTCATAAGATATTCAACCAAAACATGCTTAAGCCAAATGATCTCCTTTTCTTTATATAGGCAAGCTCTTCCTTAAATCAAGGATCATGGGGCTCAATAATAATAATAAAATAAACAATACCACGGACCAAAACCATGATAACTCAATACCGACGGCTAAATACCATGAGAGAACCCCATGTGTGGGCGCTTAACTATCTTGAAGTGTGTGCACTGGGGGTACGCACCCCATGAACTGGATAACTGCGGATATGTACGCACTTTATGTAACACTAGCCTGCGTGTACGCACCTTATGTAAGGTGTACCTGTGTACCTCTTATTTTCTCCAATATTTGATAGCTGATCACCAATCTCTGCTACTGTCCTGTTGTACACAAGTTCTGCTGCTGTCCTGTTGTATAGTGATCCATCACCTGAATAGGTTGCCATCAAGGACAACACTTTAGCCATAATGCCAACAATCTCCCCCTTTGGACTTGATGGCAAAGCTTACTTGTGAACTGTCAGCTAATCCCTTTTTGCTGTCTGGTAACTCATGCACTCTATCACATCTGATATATCTTCTGAATGTATACAAGTGAGATGATCTTCTATAAGAGGGTTGCCATCAAGTACAACACATGCATCATAATGCCAACACGGATGAGTGAAGGTATGCTTGATTTGAGGGAGCCAAAGCAAGGGTGATGGGAATCTCTCGATCCTTGGACTAGAGGGGGACCCATTCAGATATTTTTTGAAGAAGAGTTCTTCGAGTGGTTCAGCAGTCAGATCCTGATGATAGATGACTATGCCTATGAGGGCATGGACTTTACTGGAGATCCTAACTTGATACTACCACTTGGTACAAATTGGGGGCCTCAAGGTAAGAAGGTCTTTTAGATTACTTTAAAGTATTTTTTAGCTTTTTAATATTTATGTAATGTTTTTGTTGTTATGGGTGAACAAGTACTGACATGAAGCTTTTGCTTAACACAAATGTGGCATCGGTACAACCTGTAAGAGTCCCTCACCAAGCAAGGCGAGGGGATTGGCTACCTAGAGCTGGTATAGGAGTAGTAGCAACCAAAGATGGGGATGATGCATAGAGTCTCTACGAGGTTCTGAGCAACCCCGAAGGTCTAAGAATGGGCATTCCCCCCCTTCCCATGAGGGAGATTCTTGCTCATATGCAACAACACATTGTTGGTGTGCCTGAGCAGTTTCTGGGTCCTCTTCGAAGGATAGCTAGAATTGTATTAACTTTTCATGAGCAGTAGGCTCTTTTAGTAAGCGCATGGTATAGTCAGTGGGTATTTATAGCGAGGCTTAGTAGCTATTTTATGCGTAAAAACACACAAGTTTTGGGAAATTTTCTGATGTAAAAGATTAGATTCTATATCTATATATATATATATATATATATATACTATAGAACACACACAACATATTTTGGTATTTTATGATGTAAATGTTCTTTTAAGTGTTTTTGGTAAATTTTTTAACTATGTAAATTATTTACTTTCATACAGTATATATAATATATATAATATACAGTTATATAATATATATATATAGTACCATACTATATAATATATATATATAATATAATAATTATATATATAGATATCATGAACATAATCATGCAACAAGGAATTCTCAAGAAATCATAATGCCAGTAAAGCACCATTAGAGGCATAGAAATTGCTCCCCCTGAACTTGTGCCAACTATTCATTGTCAGGTATGATAATATCCATCTTCATTAATTAATAAAGCCATGAAAATAACCAAAGCAACAATGTCATATTCCAAAAACTCATAAACCATCATAACACAATACTACTTCTAATTAGTATCGCAGCATCAACATACTATAACTAACCAATGTTAGAACTAGAAAGCCAAATAATAATTAATTGAAGCATATCAAAACTTATCCTTGAGTCTATCCTATAATTTATTCATCTCATACAAGCATACACGACTGTCTAGACCAGAATTCGTGTATATACGCGACTGTCCTTTATGAGATCCACGTACAGAAAGTAAAATGTTGAACTTTCATAGCCACAACTCCCCTTGAGTTTGGTGATGGAGATACCCTTAAGGATCTTCCCTGGATCCTTGGAAGATAGTCAGATTAGCTGCAATTAGCCTCAAGATACATGCACATATCTGTATTAGTGAAATGATAATCAAAGTAAGAAGGATTGTTACCATAGATCTTGGTGTGGTGTTGCTGGAGAACGCAAAGTAGCAGATTGAAAAACCCCTTGTTACACTGAAATTTGTCACCATGACTATCTGCAGTTAATATGGCTCCATCAATAGTCATATTATCCTCCTTGTCAAGCGTCATACCTCTGCTCTTCATGTCAAACTTCAAAAAGAGAGATAGTCACTTAAAAACATGTTTATCTCTGGGTACGCAGGTTCTCTCTACCTTGCCTACATGTACGCACTCCAAACACATTGTACCTGCGTACTTGTACGCTCTGTAAGCCAAAGGTTGGGTGCATACCCCTATAAAGGTCAAAAGGCGCGAGTTTCATCTTTAAAAAGTTACTTGTGGTCACTTCTAGAGCCTTCTAGAAGAGTGTTTGACGTGTATTGAGCGCCTCCAGATGGTTCATGCATCCCTATGATGGAGGAATTTATCCCATCAAGAGAGGAGCTACCCCATCCAAAAGAGGGAGTATCCCATTGATGTTGGAACTGAATAACTTCCTCTAGAATACTATAAATACAGGCCTTGGGCCAAAGGAGGCGAGGTTGAAAGCTTAACATTCTAAAGGGTAAATGCTGCTGGAATTAGGACTTCCATTGTTGACTTGTGAGGAGAGATCACTATCCTTCCTTGTTGCCATAGTGGGAGTGGGTGAGCTTGTCAAAGTAGAGGAAATCTCTTGCTAGACCCTGGGAGGAGCTTGCACAACACCAAGGCTCTGGTTGTAATGGTTCCTTTTTGATTATTTAATACAAATAAGTCCATTCTTCTCAATGATTTGTTGTTAATGAATTATTTCATGTACTCCTTGGTCTATGTGATGAATATGCTTTTTTTTATGAATTATTCAGGTGTTATGTAATCGTTTGCTTTGTTAGTGTATGCAGGTCTTAAAGTGAAGGAGGAGCTCATCTGGATCAGCAAGGCTGGACTGCTACAACAAGCGTTTGGACCCAAGGTAAGATCGGAAAACACTTGATCTCTCATAGAATAACGTGTGTTTAGAGAAGGATTGCTCTTGTTTGGTTTGTTTGTCACTAGAGAGTCTTAGACTCCTAGGGAGGTTAGGTTTGTCCGCAAAAATAACTCTTTCCGCATGAAAAATTGGCGAAATTGAAGAGGAGGATGTTGTGGATTACCTGGAGGTGACGACGTTCGATTCCGACGGTCTGATTTTCCGCAATCTCCATGGGAAGTTTCTTGCCAAAAGCCCTTTTTTCAACCTCAACAGTAAAATGGTAAAAATAACACGGTAAAAGGTCTTTTTATAGGTTTTTTGGATAAATAAATATTAAATTTGTTTATTTTTCACCATGGAAGGTCATTTTCAATGTATTTTTGCCCATTTCAAACAGGTATGAGTAATGTGTCGCTTTTTGTGCAGGACGAAGGGATTTTCAGTGAAACTTGTCATTTTTCACAAATCAAACATCAAAGTCATCTTTTAAGCCCTTTTCTGACTCCTAAAAACTGAAAAGATTGCCGAGCATTTCTTTTACACTCGTTAAAACGGAATTAAAAGACTGTCCTCTTACAGCCCTTTTCTGACCGAAAAAAAAGAAAAGATTGCTGGATTTTTGTCGTTTCAAATTCGATATTGGAAATAAAACGACGTGTCCTTGATCGCTTTTTACTTTTCGGGTCAAAGACACTAACTATGAAAATATCCTTGGTCACAAGATCAAGCGGTTCTCCTAGGTATTATTGTTACACTGAAATTTGTCACCATGACTATCTGCAGTTAATATGGCTACATCAATAGTCATAATGTCCTCCTTGTCAAGCCTCATACCTCTGCTCTTCATGTCAAACTTCAAAAAGAGAGAAAGTCACTTAAAAACATGTTTATCTCTGGGTACGCAGGTTCTCTCTACCTTGCCTGCGTGTACGCACTCCAAACACACTGTGTCTGCGTACTTGTACGCTCTGTAAGCCAAAGGATGGGTGCGTACCCCTGTAAAGGTCAAAAGGCGCGAGTTTCATCTTTAAAAAGTTACTTGTGGTCACTTCTAGAGCCTTCTAGAAGAGTTTTGGACGTGTATTGAGCGCCTCCAGATGGTTCATGCATCCCTATGATAGAGGAGCTTATCCCATCAAGAGAGGAGCTACCCCATCCAAAAGAGGGAGTATCCCATTGATGTTGGAACTGAATAACTTCCTCTAGAATACTATAAATACAGGCCTTGGGCCAGAGGAGGGGGGTTGAAAGCTGAACATTCTAAAGGGTAAATGCTGCTGGAATTAGGACTTCCATTGTTGACTTGTGAGGAGAGATCACTATCCTTCCTTGTTGCCATATTGGGAGTGGGTGAGCTTGTCAAAGTAGAGAAATCTCTTGTTGGACCCTGGGAGGAGCTTGCACAACACCAAGGCTCAGGTTGTAATGGTTCCTTTTTTGTTTCCTTAATACAAATAAGTCCATTCTTCTCAATGATTTGTTGTTAATGAATTATTTCATGTACTCCTTGGTCTATGTGATGAATATTCTTTGTTTTTATGAATATTCAGGTGTTATGTAATCGTTTGTTTTGTTAGTGTATGCAGGTCTTAAAGTGAAGGAGGAGCTCATCTGGATCAGCAAGGCTGGACTGCTACAACAAGCGTTGGACCTAAGGTAAGATCGGAAAACACTTGGTTTCTCATAGAATAATGTATGTTTAGAGAAGGATTGCTCTTGTTTGGTTTGTTTGTCACTAGAGAGTCTTAGACTCCTAGGGAGGTTAGGTTTGTCCACAAAAATAACTCTTTCTGCATGACAGTTCATAGTAGCAGATTTCTCCTTTTCATTAATAGTCTCTGTGTTTTCCTTTGGATTGTCTATGTTATGGTGAATGACAGTTTGTGGTATTTCTGTCTTGGGAAGATTTTTTGGAGTGTCGTTCAAATTTTCTTTTGAGGAAAAAGAAGGTAGAGGCTGATCAGTAGGAGGCTGTATGTCTGATAGGTCCTCTACAGTCACCTAATGCGGGTTTGGGACAACAATATCAGCTGGTTCTGTTATGACGAGCATGCCTTTAATCTTATTAGGCTCTTTGTTGTCTTTTGCTTTTGTTGGTGCAGGGACTTAAATGGTTCTTGTTCTCAGTTTATATTGTTTATGGACCTCATACCCAACAGAATCATAACCTTGTTTAAAATCAAAAGACTCTCCCGTCTTTGTCTGAAATTGTTTTATATCAGGGTAGTCTTTGTCTTCTTGAGTGAGAAAGATTTGCTGCTCATTTTTCGAATCTATCAAGTTCATGTGAGTCTCTTCTGTGGACTAACCCTTCCAGCATTTGCGGTTTGATTTTTCCTGAAGTTTGGATTCCTTATGATGCTGGGTTGTTGCCCTTCCCATGAAGATTTACTCTCAACACTCTCTACTCTGTCTCCTAGCCTATGCATGCCCTTGATAATAGCATCCAACTTCTGGTCTAAGGCTGAGGCTTCTTCCTTAAAGGTAGTTCTCCTATCGGTTCTCGCTCTGTTTCTTTTGGCAATTAGGTTTTCCTCCACACTAACAGCAACAGTTTGCATCTCTGCCAGGATTTGAGGGGCTCTTTCCCTTAGCTGATAAGCCATTTCAGCATCAAAACCATCAGGGAATTTGTACAAAGCAAGATCAGGTGGAGGTCTTAAGTTCTGTGGTATCGCATTGTAGACATTATTGAACCTTGCACAATAGTCCAAAACAATTTCCTGAGGGCCTCTTTTGATAGTCATACTCAGACAATATGTGTAAGGGGTCTTTCCTTTTCTCCCATCTATTGATAAACGATTGATATAAGGCTTCCGAGTCTCCTATGGTATTGGTCGGTAGTTCTCTAAATCAGGTCCTGACATCACCGGTCAAACTTTGGACAAAAATTTTCATTCTCAC
The DNA here is from genome assembly GCA_000404065.3 of Pinus taeda. Classification (NCBI taxonomy): domain Eukaryota; kingdom Viridiplantae; phylum Streptophyta; class Pinopsida; order Pinales; family Pinaceae; genus Pinus; species Pinus taeda. The sequence goes on along the minus strand of APFE030540502.1, from coordinate 24,898 downwards.
ACTATCATCATCAATCTCATAATTCTGAAAGTAGTCTTGCATTTTCTTTGTATGCTGAAGGGATGTGCAGGCATTTGTGCCATCAAAATAGGTCATTTTTGTCTGGTAATCCTGAGGCATAGCCTTGGGATTTGCAGGCAGTTGTAAAGGTGCATATCTATTCCCCATATTAATAGGGATAAGTGGAACAACTGCGGCAACTGGGATATTTGGAGTAGTAGTGGTGGTATGCACAGTGAATGGAGGTATGGAAATAGGGTTTGAAGAAGTGGATGTTGAACAAGGGGAAGTAGGGTTTGAGCAAAACAGAACTTTAACAGGGGTTGCAAAATGGCTACGTTGCATTGTTTCAGGACTGGAAGCAGTCAAACCTTCTTGTTGCTCTTGTTTTCTAATGACCTTAGGAATTATATTGGGGTTTTCAAAAACCGTTGGGGGATTCGGATCTGGATTTGATCTTGTGTAACGTGAATACTTCTTGGGAGCCAGCTTCTAGCTTGTTTTTTGGGAATTTTTCTAAAAATATAGGATAAACCTAAACTTTTTAAAGGTCAGTTTCATCCTCTGTGGAGCTTCAAACTGGTTTTGTGAGATAATCTAAGGAAGTCCCCAGTGGAGTCGCCATTATGTTATCACTCAAGTTCTCCCTAAGCTCCTGAAGGGATACGGCCGAGGTAACCACAAACCAATCTTTGGATTACAGGTTCTAGCCCACCTGTAATTAAAGAGGGCTCTCTCTTGATGATTTAGCTTTGTTGATGATGATTTTAGTCTAGCTATTGGGTTCAGTGAGTTTTGTGTAGGTTTGGATGGTGTTTGAATGGAAGGAAGATGCGTTCAAGCAGAGAGGCATGCATAGAGTGATAAGTATCAAACCATTGGGCATGGAGTCAAGGAGTAGGACCGTAGGTAGGCTTTCTTGATCACAAGAGGAATATGGAGCAAGGTAGATGCACATGAAACAACCTTCAAGCTAATGAGATGGGGTGAAATGTAAGGAATGAGAGGCAATTAAGAATCTCTCAATCAGCTTAACAGAGGGAATGAAAATGAGCTCTATCTAGGGGCAGTTAAGAATCCCTGGATAACTATCATACATGGTGAATTAGGGCAAACATGAGCCAGATGGAATTCATATTTATGCCTAAAACAGATGAAAAACATAAAGAAACAACAGAAATTGAGCATAGAGTGCAATTAAACAAGTTCTAAGCTAATCTTTCTTTTTGCTGCTTAGATAATGATATATGAATATAAAGACAGAGGTAAGAAACACTTATTGAGTCATGTATCAACACAAGAATTCCATAGTCACTCTTCAACCATTAAAAATAGTACATAATTCATTCTCCGAGCTCGTAAGCAGTCTTTGACTATAGAAATTATCAAATATATAGTGCGAGTCTCTACTCAGGCAAAACATCCAACCAACAAAAGCCAACCCTTGTTACATTGTTCAGGGCCCTCTTTATAGGTAAAATATCCAAAAGTATTTATTACAACTGACCTAAACAGGTCCGCGGGAAAAATATTTTTAAAACCTAAACTTGTGCTGAAATTAAATGCAAATAAAATATCTATTGAGCTGCGTCAGAAGCAACTGAATCAAAAAAAGTTAATGTAGTGTCTTTTGTGACTTGGTGCAGTGTTGTTGCAATAACTGAGCTTTGAGCTTTGGTCTATTGATCTTATGTGAGTTTTAATGTGCAGTTATTGTAATGATGAGCTTTGAATGGTTCCTTAACTGCTTCTTGACTTTCAAGGATTTCTTTTAATGTTTTATTTACCTCGAGCCCTGAGAAGATCTTCACTGATACACTTCACCGCAACACTGATACCCTTTGACATAGATTTTGGCTTCACATCTGCTCTGATACTCTTTAATGCCTGAACTGGGTCTTTCTCTTTCTTCTGATACGTTTAAAACTGCAAAATCGGGCCTTTTCTACTCTTTTCGGCGCAAAAATGGCTATGGAATCAAAAGATTCCCTAAAGATTCTCCAAAACTGCCTCAGAATTTGAATCCGGGCCTCCTAAGATTCTTTTTTGCGCTTGCGCACCCTTCTTTGTGGGTGACGTCAGCATGACGTCAGTGGTCGGTCCTGGTACGGCAGATGACGTGAGTGGGGTGACGTGGCAGGGTGACATGGCAGAGTGTTAAATGGTGCGGTGCCTTATATGCTTTTGCGATGCGATAGCGGTAACTGAAATGCTGTGATCTGCGATGAATTTGCAGTAAAACTTGTTTTAATGATAAAATCATGTTTTAAGTGAAATATGTGAATGAATGGAGGTAGGCTGTGAGGAAGCATTTTTTATGCGATACGGTCCTTTGATGTGATGGAAATGTCGTGTCAGGGAAAGAGGAAGTGACATGCATTTAGGGAACATGATTCTTGCAACCACCGATTGCCGACTTGTGATATCGCATCGGAAAAAAGGGGAGTGGGCATATATATGTGGCATATAGTATTGCGATATGCTGATTTGCGAGATGGTATCGGTGGAGCATCCATCGGGGAGGACAAGAATGAGCAACATTACTTTGAGGCCTACGACAGCGATAATCGCGTCGGAGGGGAATCTAAAGGGATCGGAAGAATTTTAAGGCATTCGACGAGGATTATTGCGATCAGAAGAAAGGTATATACGTTTTTGAAGCGTATTTGAGGCCTCGGGAGGGTTCGATAACCTAGAAAGGAAGAATTTCATGCTTTGGAAGGAGTCCATTGCATTGGAAGATGGTTTTAAAGGGGCAAGATGAGGGTTCTTGCTATGTTTCAGACAAACTTAGCAATTCCCAAGTGTACTTACGGTTATCTTTCAACTAGGGGGGAAGGGATAAATATATAGGGGAGTTATTAACATAGTTTTTAGTAGGGGAAGGGGGAAATAGACAGGGAGCTATATAATAGAGTTAGAAATTAATATGGTTTGTGACAAGAAAGCACTAACTTTAGAGGTCTTAGGCTTTAAAAAGGGGGGATAGAACTTTGTAGAGGACATATGAACACTCTTTTAACTAAAGCAAGTCTTTACCAGGGAAATGATATGAAACATTATGGATTTAAGAGATATCAAGCAGATCTTGACCTCTTTTGGGGAAGTTAGTGAATGATTTGGTGAAGAAGAAAGAGGGGGAGTTAGACATGCCTCGCTTGAGTCCTTCAAATGGATTTTTGCCTTGCAATTTGTGATTTGAATAGATATAGCACTTGAAAACACAAAACTGATCACAATCATTTGTTCTGCGGCCACAAAACTACCTACCCAGCCTAGTTATCTAGCATTTTTCTTCTTTTTGGATTGGGTGCACTTGAGGTAGCAAACCCAGCTTTTCAACTTTTTCTTTTACTGTCTTCCTATCTATATCTACACTTATTTCATCTAGGGCTCAGATTAGGCTGTTGAGCAACCTTGCTTCTCTACCTATCTAGGAATTTGCCAAGATTAAGCTGTTTGGACAAATGTTAATTCTCTATATTCTAAAACAGAAAATTGAAACCTAGGGAGACCAAGATTAAACTGTTTGGACCTCCCTTTAACCGAGAGTTCTTCAAAATGGAATAGTATATCAAAATTGGAACACAACAGTGGCACTTGAAGTGGCACATTCTCCTGGCATCCTTTTCTGGCATCTATAGCAAATACGGAACATTGCAACCTGTAAAGAATGAAATATTTGGCATGTAAAAATGTCAATCATGAAAGATGAGTAACCTGCTGCAGCAGGAGGCTAACATAGGCTTCAAGATCTTTTGTTGTAAGTATATTTTCTTTCCAGCATCCGTTTACTCTTGTATTTTCTTAAGCACTATATTACTAGCATTACTCTAGCAAATGTGAGCCTCAGACTGAGACACTCTTTGAAATAACAAGACGTTCCTAGATTGACAAATTAATATGAGGTAATTAGAGGTGAAAGAGACCGTTCTTACAACTCAACATTTTGGCGCCATTGCCGGGGAAACGGTGTAGCCATTTTTTTTTTTTTCAGAGTAGTGTAAGATCCTGCTAGGGAATAATTGGGTTTTAAAAACGGAAGGTAAGAACCTACCTATGGAGCATGTAACAGCTTGCTCCTCTGCTCGCTTTCTTGCAGAATTGTTGTTGTTTTGTTTACCTAGCAGTTGATTTGTGTGCATGACTAAGCAAAAAAAGCTAGAAAATAATTCCAAACCTCTACGCAAGCCCGAAAAAGCCAAGGGGGTGGTGACCCTTGGTTGACCAACCTTTATAGACGAAATATTTAAGAAAGCAGAATCTCAGTCTTCAGTAGGACCCAGGAAAGTTATTTCCAGATAGCCTACTAGTTCCCTTCAGGCTACAGGATCACCATCTGTAGCCTTTGCCGAGGTGCAAAGTCAAACCGAAGAGCAGGATTTTCAAGAAATTGAAAATTCCAGTCCATAACTATTGCAAGAAGGGAATTTTAGCAACCTTTGTGAAGGAAGAGGAGAGACAGGAGAAACTAAGGAACTAAGGTCTCCTCTTGGGACAATTCAGCCATTAAGCAGCCTAGATAAGGGAAGTGCTGCAAAAATCATTTTTGAGGAAATCCAATCTCCTCAGACATTAGGCACTCTCATTATCCCAAATAGAGGAAGTGCTATTAAAATCACCCCTATTAAAACCATTCCCTCTCAACCTAGGAATAACCTCCTAGATATCCTAGAAGGTTATTGGTGCATATTTGACCAAATGGCCTAGAATCAACCTAACACCCAAACCTCTACGCTGCAATAATTATCATGGATACTACAACAAATGCACCTATGAAGGAAATTCCTCTTCAGCGTATCCCTACATTCCATGGCCTTACATCAAAAGATCCAGACGCATTTCTATTTGAATTTAACGTGTTGTGTAGAGGATTTTACTATACCACCGATCCCTAGAAACTGAAATTATTTCCTTCTACATTAAAAGGAGCTGTTTTGAGGTGGTTCACGGGATTAGGTGGTGGTGTTATAAATAACTGGGATCAAATTAAAGAATATTTTCTAAAAAAATATCAGGACTATTGCAGGTCTAGGGAACTAAAAGACGAAATATTCCAGATGGTAGCAAGACCAAATGAAACATTAGAGGAGTATGTGGAATGCTTTCAGTATAATCTTCAAATATCTCCTTATGCATCACTACCTTTACCTGATAATGTGTTAAAAACAGCCTTAATTAGGGGAATGAAAGAACAATGGATTGAAACATTAAACATTATGGGAAAAGGAGATTTTATCAAGAAAATTTTACTGACATTATTGATCTGTGTATCAGGAGCTCGAGAGGCAGTACAAGACTAAAATCGCCAGAACATGATCGGTTTGTAAGAAATAATAGAATTCCGACAGAAGGAGTAACGCGTGCAGAAATCAGAAATTTATTAGAAAATTTTAATACTGATATACTAGGGACACTAACAACACAACTTGATATTATGCAGGCCAAGCAAAAGCAAGTGGAGGCAGAACAAAATTTGGCAATCTTCTATCCCCGATGCAGAAAGAAACATAGCCATAAGGAGTGTCCACTAGATGGAGTCCAAACATGTTCCATCTGCACAAAAGACAACCTTACGGAAAGATGTCCCTCACTTCTCGCATTAGAAGCAGTATACAAGGAAGCAAAAGAGGAGCCAGAGTCGGTGTATCTACTCAATCAGCATCGTCAATGGCAGCCATGATAGTCTGGTATGTTCTCGGACCCGACTTCTTCTTTTCAGTCTCCATAGTATAATGCTCAACAATATAGTATGTGGAAAAATCAACTTCAACCTCCCTTCCCAAATTGGTCACCACAGTCATTTCCTTCATCAACCCCGTGGCCAAATCAAGCAAGCCAATCCAATTGGCCGAATTTTTCCTATGCCCCACCATATTGGAAAAGTAATGCATACCCAACACAATGGACTCCTCCTACTTCACAAAATCAAGCCTTGCAGACAAACTGGCAAAGACCGATGCATCAGCCAGTAGGAACTATTCCGCTCCCTCAACCTACACTACCAACCTTACAACAAAACCCCCAGACTAACCTGAGACTGCAGCTCCCAGCCCAACCCAACCCTAATCCAAATAACATACCGGTCCAATCTGTCCAAATAGTAAAAACACCAGAAATAGAAGCTGATCTGAGGGAGTGTAATGGTCTTCAGCTAAGATCTGGGTCTATTGTTGAAATAGAGGGAGATAAGACAGTTCATGTTGAAAATCAGTTACCTAGAGAACAATCACCACAGGAAGAGGATGTGAATGAAAAAAAAATTCATAATCAACCAACCACATCCTCTCCTCCATTCCTAGAGTGATTAATAATACCTCGGCCTACACAATATCCTGATTTTGACATTCTGGGAGAATTAAAAAAATTGTACATAAAAATTCCATTCCTCCAAGCCATTCAAGACATCCCAATATATGCAAACACTATCAAAGAATTATGTGTAAAGAAACCAAGGAGGAATATCACAAATAACCCAAGATTCCAAGTAGTTTGTACTCTATCTAACTTATTATCAAGAAAAGAAACACCCATTAAATACGAAGACCCAGGAAATCCAGTAGTAACCGTACAAATTGATGGGCAAACCTTCTCCAATGCCTTAGTTGATCTAGGCACTACAATCAATATCTTAACAACTACTACTTGCCAAAGCTAGGCATTACATCTGTAGAATCCACCTCTACTTTGCTAGAACTGGCTGACCAATCTGTGGTTAGGCCAGAAGGCACACTACATGATGTTATGGTATCTGTTGACTCCTGGGAATATCCGACCAATTTTCAGATAATAAATCCCAAAAACCAACTTGATGGACATCCATTGATTTTAGGTAGACCTTGGCTTGCAACTGTCGATGCTTACATTGGCTGCTGACAAGGAAATATGACCATAACCAGAGGAGAAAATATCAAGAACTTAACTTTATATCCTCCACCACAGCCAAGTGTCATGATAATGAAAACTAATAGGCACCCCGTATCATACCTTACTGACAACATTAAATCTCCATTAACTATACAAGAGGAACTTGATTTCAAAGATCAAACAAAAGATGATGCCATTAATAATTTTATTAGTGAGTCTGAACTCAGATCCCACACGCAATGTCACATGATAGAGGCAACATTCGATAACGAATTAGAAGAAGATCCTCTAAAAGAAACACATGATCAAACGATACCTGTTACCTCTGTTGCAAATAGGAAAATTGTGGAAATTGAACCAGGAAAGACCTTAAACATTAATGCCAACCTCACCTCCAAACAAGAAGAGAAGCTCATCCAATTATTAAGGGGATATAAAGAAGCATTTGCATGGGACTACCCTGATATGAAAGGAATTGATCCCCAATTATGTACACACCACATTTACATAGAAAAAGATGTGATACCTGTTCGCCAGCCTCAAAGGAGACTTAATCCTCATCTAAAAGATGTGGTAAAAGTTGAACTTCAAAAACTTTTAGATGTCAATTTCATCTATCCTATCTCCGATAGTAAATGGGTCTCTCCACTTGTGGTGGTACCAAAAAAGAATGGGAAGTGGAGAATTTGTGTGGACTATAGAGAGCTAAATAAGGAAACACAAAAAGACCACTTCCCTCTCCCATTTATCGTCCCAGTATTAGACACTTTGGCGGGAAAGAAATTCTTTTCCTTCCTAGATGGCTTCAGTGGATATAATCAGATCCAGATTGCCCTTGAAGACCAAGACAAAACCACTTTTACTTGTCCTCGGGGAACATTTGCCTACAGAGTTCTACCTTTTGGCTTATGCAATGCTTCTGGCACATTCCAAAGGGCTATCCTCAGTATTTTTGTAGACTTAATAAATGAAGGACTCGAAGTATATATGGATGACTTTACACCATACGGGTACGAGTTCGATCCAGTATTGGACACACTGGAAAAAGTCCTACAACAATGCATTGCTACCAAGCTTTGTTTAAGTCATAAAAGATGATATATGATGATGACTGAAGGACTTATCCTAGGACACTATATTTCAGAAGCTGGCATTCAAGTAGACCCAGCCAAAATCCAAATAATTTTTCTTATTCCTACTCCTACCACTCAAACGGAGGTACGCAGTTTTCTTGGATTTTTTGGTTATTATAGGAGGTTTATAGCACATTTTTGACATATTACTGCACCTCTGTATGCACTAATAGGGAATGTTGACTTTCTTTGGATAGAGAAATGTGAACGCGCTTTCCAGGATCTTAAGAAGCTTGTGTCCACAGCCCCAGTCCTTCAAGGACCAAATTGGGATTTTCTGTTTCAGATATCATCAGATACCTCAAATACAGCCATTGGAGCAGTCCTTGGGTAGGAAGAGGATAAAAAAACATATGCAATTTATTACATTAGCACAAATTTATCCCCTATTGAATTGAATTATATTGTCACTAAAAAAGAATTTCTAGCTGTAATACATGCTGTTAATAAGTTCAGGCATTACATTACTGGATATCCTGTTATCTTGTAAACAGATCATTATGCCATAAAATATTTAGCAAGCAAGCCTATCACAAATGGCAGAATAAACAGATGGTTGATATTGTTGTAGGAATTTGATATTACAATCAAGGATTGACCTGGAAAAGAAAATCTAGTAGCTAATTTTCTCTCACGAATGCCAAAGCCAATCGACGCAGCAGCAGTTGAAGACCAATTTCCAGATGAACATCTATTTATTGTTGCTGTTAAAACACCTTGGTATGTTGATGCTGCCAATTACCTGGAAATAGGTAAATTACTAAAACATCTAACCCCCAATTAGAGGAAACAGATTATTCAGCGAAGTGTTCAGTTTTCTTGGATTGGGGGCTACCTGTTTCACACAGGGGCAGATATGCATATCAGGAGATGCGTTCGTGAGGATGAAATCTTTGACATTTTAAAGGCCTATCACGAAAAACCATGTGGCAGACACTTTTCTGGTAAGAGGACTGGACATAAGGTGTTGCAAATAGGGTATTATTGGCCCACAATTTTTAAAGATGCAAAAAAATTCGTCCAAGCCTGTGACAGTTGCCAGAGAGCAGGCCGCCCTGGTCAGTCTGATGAAATGCCCCTCAACCCACAGCTAGTCATTGAACCATTCGAACGATGGGCCCTCGATTTTGTTGGACCAATTAACCCATCCTCGAACCAGAAAACATATATTTTGGTGGCAACAGAATATGTCACCAAATGGGTTGAAGCAGAGGCATTCCTGAGAGCTACAAAGGATTCTGTCATATAGTTCTTGTTCCATATATTTGTGCGCTATGGCCTTCCAAGTGATATAATTACAGACGGTGGACCACAGTTTGCTGGTAACAAAATAACTGCAACACTAAAAAACTATTATATCCAGCATAAAATCACTACCCCATACCACCCACAGGCCAACGGTCAGGTAGAAAGCAACAATAAAATAATAGAAGCAATCCTAACAAAAACCATTGTGTCACACAGACATGATTGGGCTGCAAGACTACCATAAGCCTTGTGGGCTTACAGAACAACATGGAGGAGTACCATCGGCTACTCACCTTATCAATTAGTGTTTGGAAAGCAACCCATCTTCCCCATAGAATTCGAAATCCAAACATTTCAAACAACACAGGAAGTTGGCTTAGATCTAACCGAGGCAGAGATTAATCAATTACAATAGATCAATGAGTTGGATGAAATCAAGCTCTCTGCACTTCAGAATACTGCACTGATTCAACAGCAGTGAGCCAAACGACATGATGCTCTCATCAAAACTAAAGTCTTCCACGAAGGAGACTGGGCTCTTTTGTACGACTCCAGGTTCCAGGACTTTCCCGGGAAACTTCAAACCTGCTGGCTTGGGCCATACGAAATCCAGAAGGTACATGACAATGGAACCCTTACTCTAACCACTATTGATGGTTTTGGATATGCCTTCAAGGAAAATGGTCATCGAGTTCAACTTTATCGCAAACCACTCACTCGGGAGTCCTTCTGCCAGCAACTACGCGAAGACTCTGATATGGAAATTTTGGGGGAGGGAGAGAAATATTCCTCACCTGTGATTCATTAAATGATTTATCTCTTTTTACACTCTGTACATATTTTGCTATTACTATTTTTTTGTTGTTCCTTTTCTCAAAGGGAAAACATTTTCGTTTTGTTGTTCCTTTTCCAAAGGACCAAAACCTTTTGGATCAGCCGTTCATTTTGCTGTAACTTTGTTGTTCTCTTTTTTTACCTTGTGCTCTTGTTGTTCCTTTTCCAAAGGAACGACAATTTTTGTCTTTGCTGTTCCTTTTCCAAAGGAATGACATTTTGGGTGCTTACTGTTCCTTTTCCAAAAGGAACAACACTTTTGATTTTTGCTGTTCTTTTTTCAAAGGAACGACATTTGTGATTTCTACTATTCCTTTTCCAAAGGAACAACACTTTTGATTTTTGTTGTTCCTTTTTCCAAAGGAATGACATTTTTGTTTTCTGTTGTTCCTTTTCCAAAGGAACAACACTTTTGATTTTTGTTGTTCCTTTTTCCAAAGGGACGACATTTGTGTTTTTTGTTGTTCCTTTTCCAAAGGAACAACACTTTTAATTTCTATTGTTCGTTTTCCAAAGGAACAACACTTTTAATTTTTGTTGTTCCTTTTTCAAAGGAACAACATTTGTGGTTTCTGTTGTTCCTTTTCCAAAGGAACAACACCTTTGATTTTTGCCGTTCCTTTTTCAAAGGAACGACATTTGTGCTTTTTGTTGTTCCTTTTTCGAAAGGAAAACTATTTGCATTCTTTTTCTCTTTCTTTTTAGAAATAACAACACCCTCGTACTCCTTTTTGCTTTTCTTGTTGTTCTAAGCATGCCTACCATTCCTACTATTTCAGGTTGTTTGGAACACAACTATGCATTTATGCAATGAATACAAAATCATAACATACTGAAATTAGTAAAACTATAAAATCGCTATTTTTATAGGAGATTTCTTTGAATTGGTAAGAGGACAGAGGGAAGGACACACTTACCCATTATCTCTGCTATCATTAATTAACTAATTTTGATCTTATTGGCTATCTTTATCATGTGGTTCCGTTTAAATTTTCACAAAGTTCTTTGATTATTATTTAGGAATAAGAACAAAGGGTTTATATGTTCCTATTGAGATGTTAAGACTTCTTCCACCATTCCTACTCTTAAGAAGTGTTGAACCACCCTTTTTGTATGAATGGGAAAGTACTTTATGAAAGAAAAGAAAAAGGAAAAAAAAAGGAAGCAAAAAATGATAATTTAATAAGATGTCAAATGCAGGATAGGGGGTCTCCTCATGAGCCAGCCTACCATGATCATGAGGAAGAAAGTGAAGTGGCAATCCCACTATGGCTACCACACCGGGGATATGGTCTAAAAGGTACATCAAAATAAAAGGCCCTTGGAACACGAGGTCTCATCACAAGCCAGCTTGCCCACCTTTCACTCCTTCCTCATGAATGGCATTATAACTAACTGGTCACCAAGCTAGCATAATGGCCTACATTTTGACATCACATAACATTTCCTAGGCATACAAAAAGGAACATGGTTCCATGGGTGAAACAAACAGCTCTGCCAAGGTTCTGGACACCTGTCGGCAGCAGAGCTCTGTTAATGGTATTGAAGTCACACTACTTACACCAATAGGTAAGTATTAACATCCTTCTGTTTCATATACCTTAGTAATAAATCACATAAGAAGTATGTATATTGTTTCCCAAACCATGCAAACACATGCAATCTATTATCGCCAATCATGACATAAAAGTTGACAACGATCGCATGAAACTCTGTGTGCACGGCAATTGTCCTATCCTCCCATCCTCGCATCATATCACAACAATCTATTACTTGTTAAGCGATCCGAGTATGCACCTCGATTTCGGTAACCTTCTATTTTTTGTAAACATGGCATGATTCCATACACTATTCCTTTATGACTCTGATCCAAGGCAGATCGGCATTCCGCTCCAATATTTGATGGTTGGGCACGACCTATCACATTGCAGGGGGGAGGTTAACCTCATTATTCGTTGGTTTATGTGTCAAATCACCATTCGGGAAATTGCGTACTTGGGAATAGCACGACTCAACGGTATACTATTTTTTATTTTTGCATGGCTTGCTGTTACTAAGCCATTTCCATAGTATGCTCTGCGGCATTAGTAAGGTCCTTTAGATTTTGAGAAAATTCTATGCTTGTTAGTTTCTCCGTGTTTTAACAGCATGAATAGCTGGTTGTTCCATTGTCAATTATGAGGTTTATCAAGTCCTACATCTGTTAGTTTCTTTGTGTTTTAACGGCGTGAACAACTTGCTGTTCCCTTGTCAATTCTAAGATTTTACAGGGAAATTAAAAACATGGAAGGAAGATCAATTCAGAGAGAACCGCAGGAATTGACAGTCTCCGCTGTTGCATGGAAAATTTTGGCAAGAGCAGATTGGATAACTTATCTCAAACGGTTGCAGGAATCCAATGAGACGGTAGCAATAGAATTCTTGCAGAACTTGCAAGAAGATCATTCCACAGTGAGGGAGAGACATATAGCAGTCACCGATGACATAATTGTTGAAGTCTCGGGACTGCCAGCCGCCAGACCTGTATGGACATTAAAGAAGGAAAGACTGAAGAAAATCATAGAAACCTTCTAGGATGAAGGCCAGAACCTGACAATTAGAGGAAAAGGAGTTCTACATGTAGCCTTAGGAGAGCCATTGGTAGAATTGGCAAGGATTATTCAGAGCTACATCACTTGTGAAGGTAGGAAAGACATGGTAAGACCACGACATCTTAAACTTTTAGTTGTATTAAAGCAGAAATGCTCTGTAAATTTACCTGCATTTTTAAATTTTTTACTTCATGATGTCGTATGAAGTATGAAAATGGCACAACATGTAGAATCAGTCGTCAGTCACCATGGATTGATATGATTAATAGTTAGTCATAGCCTTACCCAGAAGAAAAGTAGCTGGGAAGAGCTAATTGCCTTGATAAACGGAGGACTGACCACACCATCCACAAAACGTAAGCATGCCACTAGTACACTAGAAAAGCATGCCACCAGTACACCAGAAAAGCATGCCACTAGTACACCAGATCGCCCATTAAAACGAAGAAAATCAGTTAGATTGGCACGAATTAAAGGGAGGCTGGAGAATTCGCAAGGGGATACCAGCCAACCCATAGAGGTAGATGATTCTGCGGATGAGCAACCCCCACAATTAGAAGGAGAAGAGAATGAGGAAGGCATGCAAGGAAATGAGAAAGGATAATTGGAGGAAGACACTAAGCAACTTAAGCAGGAGAAGGAAACAGAGCAGCGTGAAGGCAATCCATTGCAAAATCCATTGAGAGAAGATGAATTGGCCAACATCTTGGCCAATATGGGCGAATATGGTCAACCTCTTAGCCCACCAGATCTCCATGCTGAAGAAGAACCAAAAGAACACTCTGCTCAGGATAAAAATGCACTCGAAGAACTACATGACGAGGAGGTAGAAAACAAGAGTCAACCTGTTCATGATGAAATTATGTCAGAAGAGAGAAGTGATACAGAGGAGGAACAATCGACTCCTAGCCAGACTACACTGGAAGAAGTTTTGGAAGAAGAGGAGGCGGAAAAGAAGTCACCAAGGAAGTAACAGAACCAACTAGGGTTCTTGCCTCTAAGCAACCTGATCAAAACATTGAAGGAGCACCCTAGGAGGAAAACCAGGGAAGCAATCAAGATGACAATCTAGGCCAGAGCAAACAGTCTGATGTTCCTTCTAAGGAAATTGAGGAAATTAAGAGATTACAGAAAGAGTAGAAAAGACTGTTGAATATAATAGTTCAAATTCGGTAGTAGATTAGGATTCTGAAAATAAGAAAAAGGGTAAAAAGGACTTCGGGGGGGAGACATGCAGCCATTACAAAAAAACCTCTCAAGAAAAAGGTTTGAAGGACTCGAGTCCATCCTATTGTTCCAAACCCTATCGAAGCGGTCTGCCTTTCCAAACCTGGTTGAGGAACAGTCTGATGTTCATGAGCAGACTATAGTTCAAAAGCAAAAGGAACTACATTCTACTATTTCTCATATTGAAGTACAAACTGATGATATATTGACCGAGGACAAGGAAGTTCAGGCAGAGGCACAACCCTCTGAAATGATGTAGACTATGAATGCAGGGAAACGTAATAGAAAGATTCAGGTGAACCTGGCTCTCACCACTACCATATGGGATAATGATCCGAGGATGGTAACCCTACGAGAGGGTTTGATGCAAGCTCAACAAGCAACATAAAAACTCGCAGAAAAACAGTCCCTCGGGAAAGGTATGAAGAATTACAGCAGCAGCTAAGGAACGTCAACTTATCTGAAAGTCAGGCCTTTGAAGGATGGCGAAAGGAAGAAGAAAAAGTCACAAAGGTAGCTCGTAGGCTAGATATAGTTGTCAAGCAGATGGAAACCTTATGCTCTTTGTACACTAACGTCCTAGCTTGTAGAGCCCCTGCTAAGAATTATGCCCTGCTTTTAATGGAACAATATTTTCAATTGAAAATAAAGGATATTAAAGCAGGCACCCGTATACAAATTAATACCATCGATAATTTTATAAACTGCCGTAAGCACTACGAGGTAAAGGTTCAAAGATTACTGTGTGAGTTCTATCTACATAACCTTGTGTTAGACCAGGAGATCGAGCAGAACCCTAGCCCTTTTGTTAGGGACATCCAATTTGAGGCATTTATCTTGTTTGGGGTTAACTAAATCAAGTGGCTTAAGGCCTATAATGCTTTTTAGAGACAAGAAAATAGATTAGATTTGTGGGTAATAACTGAGCCTAGGAATCTAGTACAGTTGTGGAGGGAACATAGGAACCTCATGGGGGCTCCAAGCATAATTGAAGCATTAGGAGCCATTCATACAACAATCAATCGGCATAGAATAGAATACTTTCTCATTGTTAAAGACCTTGCCATTGATGCGACTAAAGTTTGATATCAGATCTCTAGTTAGAATATCCAACTCAGGGAACCATTTAAATATGAAAATTGTAAGTTAGCCACCAACCGCTTGCACCTCTATGGCGAGGTTATCCTGAGAGTAGGGCCATCTTGGTTAGGATATAGATACCGGAGTCCAATTATTTAGCATCCTGCGCCTGGATACTAAGCCCTGTATGAGATGGCTGAGGGTCAACTTGGCCATTTCTTTGAACACCTAGTTATGCATCATGGCTGTAGACCTCTGCATGAGATCCCATCTCTAGCCTACTCTATCATTGGCTTACACGTCAACTACAATGTTTTCATGAGGGCATGAAAAAGGGTAAGCAAGGGGGTGTGTGGAGTACTAAAGAAGGTATGTTTATGGTGATTATTTTAGCTTCTTTTCGTTAAAACCTACAAACCTTTTGCATCATGAACTAGGAAGATACTAAGGAATTCTAACAAAATCTGTAAGATTAATATGCAAAATGAAAATACTGAAAATTGTCATTTTCTTATGTAGGAAGAAGGAAAAATGAAAGATTGTCGTTCCAAAGGAAAGAACGAAGCCAAAGTAACTGTTGTCCCTTTGGCAGGGAACCACACACAAACAAGGCAAGCTAAATCAAAGTGTATCAGCTAAGGAGAGGAGATGGATATATCGGCTCAGCGCAAGAAAGTAGAAGAGCCAACAGTTTGGCGAATCCCTCAAGATCCTTTGATCCTGAGGGATCACTACTTTAACTATTTTTGTACCTAGACATCTCTGCCTTCACCTATATAAAAAGGGGCAGCACTGTTAGCTGGGGGAGAGTCGTGGTTTTATGTAATTTCTCTTAAAATTGAAACTTTGATCATCGACTGTCGTTGAGAAGTGATCCACTATAATTATGCTTTATGCATTAATACAAACTTGGTTACTATTTCATCTCCGGTCCTAGAATAACTTCAAGTGGTGTACCCCTAGAGGCTAAGGGCCCAGCCCTCGAGGAAAACTTGCTCCTATACTATTACTTTTAGTTTATGTGTGGTTTTACTTATCAGCTCTATTCGGTAATCTGATATGTTTTGTTATTTTACATCACAACTCTGTTACATTTGATTCGTTAAGTGATATCATTTCTTGAGATAGAGGCATCATAACTCTACAACGCATTGTTGTTTCTTTAAATACTGATATTGCTGGTCTCTACAAAATATTGTTGCTATTCCATTACAGAGTATCTGTGTTGTGCACTCATCCTTTGGTATTATTGAACTCAGTTTAGAAATTATGTTTCCTTGCAATTATTGAACCTATGGGCGTTGTTGTTTCATTTTGAAATACAGTCGTATTATCTATAACTAAGATTTGCAATTGAATTACCAAGATCAGATTACTATTGAGGTGTGTCTTGTGTTAAGTTATTGTTTGATTTTTAGCATTGTTCCATATTCCATCACTAATCACTGTTGTTCTATTTCTGTGTGTTGTTTGATTCATCCTTAGAGACAAAGGATTTCCATTTGATTTCCATAGGATATGGTTGATTGCATTTGATTTTGTAGACTAAGGTGTTGCTGCTTATTAAACTTAATTGACATTACAGTTTCCAATTTGTTGTTCCATTTCTTAGTTGTTGTTCCATTTCATATTTGTTGTTCCATTTCCTATCATTTGCGTTATTGTTGCTTTGGTGTGAAGAATGATCTAAGACTATAGTGGGCATTGACATTTGTTGTCTGGTCCCCAGATCGACGATCTGTTCCTTGATTACTTTTGGACATCAGTTTCGAAAGGGATGAGTTATTGTTACTAGGCCCTTAACTGATATATTGCTTATTTTTCCAAGTGAATGATTTAGGCTTCAATATCTTTTGCTGTAAGTAGATTTTCTTTCCAGCATCCGTTTACTCTTGTATTTTCTTAATCACTATACTACTAGCATTACTCTAGCAAATGTGAGCCTCAGACTGAGACACTCTTTGAAATAACAAGACGTTCCTGGATTGACAAATTAATTTGAGGTAATTAGAGGTGAAAGAGACCCTTCTTACGACTCAACACTCATTATAATCTATTTATATCTTATACACGGGACAAATAATAAGATGATAATAGTAGAAAAAAAAATTGCAAAAAAAAAAGAATCTAATAGCAGAAATAAAAGTTTACAAAAGCTTGTGGAGTCAACCCCATGAAGGAGAGTAGAATACTAAATGATTCTCTTTCAAGCACATACAAGTTCATATACTCAAATTTAGTTAAACCTTAAGGAGATGAGGGATGTTGGAGACTCAAAGAAAAAGGTATATCATTAAGAGGATGGGATATAAATAAAAGTTTCTTCCACTTATATGCTATGGGAAGAGGATGTAGGAATAATATCTCATAAATCACACACAAAAATGTGGATTGAATTATGGATTTTAAGTAGGTCAAATTTGTTTCATTTGGATGCTTCAACACTTACATTTAATGGTGAATAGAGATAACGAAAGTAGGAGAAAGTGATGAAATTTTGAGAATTGCCACAATAATGCAAATTCAAAATTTTCACCTTGAATTTGAGGTTCCTTTAACTTATTTCTTCTGAAATTTTAGTCATAGGGATGAATTTGAGATATACATTACAATGGTGTATATTTCAATTCTATCCAATTGATTGCATACTATGGGCCAAAACAATAAACGTGAATTGATTGTACTTCAAAGGAACAATGTTTTCACCACTTAGGGCATACTTCTAAATATGAAAAAAATACTAGATTTATTACAATTATTAATATAGCCACTTAGATTCTATGTGTTCTTAAATTCACTTAACAAAATCTTATCATTTTTACATAAATAAAATTGTGTAAGAAACTCTTAGAAACTACTCAATCAACACGAGAATGTAACTTGAAAATCATATGTTTAAGTACACATAATTTTGGAAAGAAGACATGCTTCATGTATACATAAGATGGAGTTATAAGTTCATACCAATATCTAATAGAATTTATCACATGTGATGCTTTCCAAATTCTAGCTAAAGCATCCACCATAAATAACAACCCCTAGCTCATAACTCTTATCTAAGAATTACTCCTAACCAAAGCTAGTCACTCCACCAAACATCTAGAAAGTATACACGTTGTAAATTCCTCTTTGGCACTTGTACTTACATCACAAAAGTGTACAGTTAAAAAAAAAAAAAAACTCTTTTATCTTCTCCACATCTATCACTCCATGTAGCACTAAGTTTCCATTGCCACAAAATCCTAGTGATTTTATCACATAGGAACCATAATAACAAGCCCTCTCTTTTATTCTCTATCATTTCTCCCAAACCATTTCATCCCTTTTCTTCATATTGAAAAACCATAACCCTAACTCCTATCTTGCATAAACATAAGAACTCTAGTGCTTGAGACCTAAGAGTAAAGCACAAAGAAGAATTAAAGGTGAAAGAAACAATTTATGTCACTTCTCTAAGAAAGCTAGATAAATATTTTATAGGCCAACATGCAAAGCACTCCAACTCTAATGAACACATGTCAAGTTGTAAGGTATAAAATCCCTAAAGAAAGGGTCCCAACTGAGTAGTACATAGTAAGTTCCCAACATTCCTCTTCTAAAGGTATCCAACAATTGACTACTCTTTGCTAGACCACACACACAATCATGTCCACCACACCTCCATCACCACTACTTAACCCAAGCTTACAAAACTAAAGCACAAGCCTTTGATTAAGAATCCAAGTGTACCCATTCTACGTATGACACAACACCCTCCTCGTAAATTCCCAACACTCCTCCAAATAGGTTATCGTCCCAAATGCAAAACCAAGGAGTTGATGTGTATGTCATGAAGACTATTATCATGAAACATACATCTTCAACCACTTAAGGAGGTGTACTACAATGCATCACATTACGGTAAGATAATCCATGTAGTAAGCTATCTCTGAAGTGTACGTCCATCACAATACAACCATTGGTTGTTAACATGCCATACACTCCAAATCACATGAAGCACCCTCAAGCATGGTGACGAGGGTTGGATTTTTCATTCCTAATCACCCCTTTTATCACCATTTTCCTTATAAAATTACTTGTTTCATCCATTTGCATCCCAGTTATTCATCATAATTAGAGTGATTGGATCTAGTGAAAATGATTTTCTTTTAATAATAAGTTAACAATTATACAGGATCTATGAGTGTTGGCTGGTTATGAGTTTCCAGGTAAAGTGGGATTCCCTTTTACAATTTCAAATTGTGGGAAGAAAAATTGCAAAAATCTTCATCATTAATCATGAAACTAAACAAATCTTTTATACCATACTCATGTTGAGGTTTTTATCTATAGAATTAAAATTCATACCATCTTTATAGCCATTCTCTGTAGCTAAAGTATTTTTCAAGAAAATAGACCATTATTGTTGAAAATTCTATTATTAACTATGCATTTTTTCTTTTGTAGATATTTACTTTTTATTATTATTACTACTTTTTAGTTTCAACTCATCGTTACAAATTCGTCTCAACCCACTTTAGGGATTTCATTCCACAGGGCTTGAAAATAGGATGTGGAATGGAAATTAAGGAAAAGTAGTTAAGTTGGTTTATGTTTTGAGAAATCTCACTACTATAACTAAAAAACCACTAAAAAGTAGCAAGCAATTGTGCCAACTTTTTTATATAAGCTATGAGAACCGAGCTCATAGGGTTTGATGTTTTGGACTTTGCTGTTATTATATTTTTTTAAATAGAAATTAGTATTTTAGTTCTTATGAGTGCAAAAAATGTGAAATCCACTAGTTGACTATAGAGCTAGGGCCACTCTATAATCATGGTGGTTATTTCCTTTCTCTTATGCAATCTAAACTTTCTTATTACTTAATTTATTTTACTACACATATTTTCCATTACATGTATTTACTAATTTTAGGTTTTAGACATATTTCATCTATTTTCATAGTGAAAAAATTATTTCTATATGTATGTTTCAGTTTCACAACATTTCATTTTCAACAACATCCCTTCTTTCATTTACACTTTTACTTTTAGATAGTTGTATGTGATCTCGATAGCAACTTTATTTGGATCTATTTTCTTTCAACACAATAAATTAGTTGGTTTTTCTCATAGTTATTTTTCTTTCTCATTAATTAGTTTCATTGATGGTTAGTTTATTTAGCATTGCTAGAGTTAATTTTGTTTTCCTTCACTTTTGCATATAAATAGGAACTGATTTAGAAATTTTCTTGTAATTAATTTTAATTATTTACAAATAACTATAGTTATTTTTTTCCAATTTCTTGAGCTAGGAAATGGATAAAGCCAAAAATGCATATATTTATTGAGCGTTTTGTAATTTAAAAGACCCCAAATTGATACTGAAATAAGGATTTTATGAGAACATTGTAAAAGCCCATCACTTTTGGGTGACAACGTCAGGGAAACACCAAATTTGGGTTTTTTGGTATAGAAACATAATAGAGGAGTGATTTCATAATGAATGGGGAGAAATAGGATAACTTGGGACGATTTCTCCCCAAAAAAAACCTTGCAAACCAATTCCAAAGAAAGAAATTGCTTTTATTTTAAGAGTTTTTGAGGAAGACACATAAGCAATCATTATATATGACTTCTTGAATACAATATGTTTGGATTGGATATAAAAGAGGAATCTGAACATGTTGAGCTTGAATTAGATTCCATTTATTTCAATATGGGTGATAGTGAGAAATAAATAGAGGAGGAAATAGAAGAGAATAAGAGAAGACGAAGAAGAAGAGGAACAATCCCTTTTTTTCTAAGAGAAAGTAATAATGGTGCCAAAATAAAGAATATTAATTTAAGGTCTTTGTTCTTCTAGTGTTCTACGCAATATCTACAAAAGATCCTAAAAAAATCCTATTCAAATTTGACATTCTATGTAGAACTTGTGATTATAAGACAAAGTCTTAGACGTTAAGGTTATTTCCTTCAACTTTGAAAGATGCCACTTTAATATGGTTTATGGGATTAGGAGGATGTTGTATAAGTACTTGGGAATAAATGAAAAATATATTTCTTTCCAAATAAAATGATTATTGTAAAGCATGAGAGACTAAGGATGAAATACTTAGAATGGCTCAAACGCTAGCCTTGAAATTTTGGAAGATTATACTAAATGTTTTTAGTTAAACTTGAAAAGGTCAACATGCAAATTGGATGATGAGTCACTCAAGTTAGTTTTGCTAAGAGGAGTTTGTAACATACCCTCTTAGCACCCATGGTCCACACTAAGGTAGAAGAAAATCTACTATAATGATTTGATCTCCAATGCCTAGTTATGGAAATGGGGTCTCAAAAGTTAAAAATACCAAATTGAATTTACAAATATAAACATATTAGATGAAAAAAAATTCATTGCATTACAAATTATTCCTCGGTCATATGAGATCACTTTTCCATTTACCCCTATTAAAATTATACTAACCATACTTTCAAAAACTTGATTTTAATTTCTCATACATTTTGTAAAGAACTTCAAATATGTTGTATACAAACAATTGAGTAGCATTTATCTTGTATATATTTTATCAAATATTTTGTATGTGATTAAATTAGAAACATTTAATTTATTCAACTTGTAACATACTATTTATAAAACATGCCACTTTCCCATTTCTTTGCATGCAACTTTTTAAATTCCTTGCATGCAACTTCTCAGACCCTCATAAACGTGTATATGTCTGGCAATTCAACAGTGGTAAGAGCTCAAATTGCAGAGTGGGAGAGGGAGCTTAATGATAGCATAACCAATCAGGATATAGAGACAAAAGAATGGGAAACTATGGTGAAATATTCAGGGAACACCAGAGGCCGACACACACTGTTTCGGAAAACAATCTAGCAATACTGGGTTATGAAGAACATAGTGGCACGAGCAATGACATTGTTATAATCTGAAATTGTTATATGTTAGTTAGCTTTTACTTTTCTAAGTCGAAGTTAATAGTAGACAGAGTAGCTAATGTTGCCTGGATGGTGTTGAAAATTTTATTTAAATTTTGGACAACATTTAACGCAGACAGGTGGCCAACAGACCTAGTTGCTTGTGGGCAGGTTGAGGCCACCTACAATTTTTGTTAAAGACATTATTACAGTCAGAAAATATTAATAGAGAAAGTACTATCAAGCCTACACATACACACACACACAAAAAAAACTTACCAATATTATCATCATTATTTTTTATGCAGCACTTGTTACTAAAGAGTATGAAGTTCTTTACCATTGCTAGTTTTTCATACCACAATTCATAGAGGGTCTTGTCATTGTTTGGCCCAAAGTGAGCTTTATTTCATCCATCATTTCTCTTGTGAATTGTTGTATCGATCTATTCACCCTATATGCCATGCCATTTTCTTATGGAGTATTTGCATTGCTGAATTTCCTACTTATGCCACGTTAATTTACAGTAACCATCAAATTTGTTAGAATTAAACTCTCTACCCCTCATATGAAACACCTATTTATGCCACATTTATTTATAGTAATCATCAAATATGTTTGAAGTAAACTCTCTACCCCTCATATGAAGCACTTTAATTTCCAACAAATTCCATTTTCAACCATGGAAATAAATATTTAAAAATTTTCAAAGGCTTCTGACTTTTCTTTTAAGAATGCAACCCAAGTAATTCTGTTGCGATCATCAATAATATATCTCAAGACTTGGAGTTTGAGTTATTGTGAGACCACATCAGTCCATGTGGACTAGTTGTAAGGGCTTGTGGATGCATTTTCATTACTCTTGAAGGGCACTTGAATTTTCTTACCAACTTGGCATGACTTGTGATTTTTGTTACTTGGTTTAGAGATATTCAGCAAGTCCCTTATAGCTTCCTTTTTACCCATATTCATAATATGGTCAATCAAGCTATTTCACGATGACCACAAAACATGGTTTAGATAGGAATTGTCTAAACATTATAGATTTTGTAGTTTTTCACTAGATTCTTGGAAAAGGAAAATCTTAAATATTGATATTCGTTTTTTAAAATCATTTTTTTACTAGATACACACATTCAAAACCCTTAAAAACCCCAAAAATGCTAGGATTATAGAGATTTGACAACTCCAACTTGTGATTCCATCAATCCCATGCCATGGATAAATTAGAATTAAAAAATATGGCAAAAAACTTTCCTAAGAAAATTAAAAGAGAATCATATAGATTGCAATAATATTCATCATGGTAAATTTTAGGGGCGAATTTTAACCCAAGGGTGAAATTTAAGGGAATTTTCCTTTTAGAGAGGCAAATTTTTTATAGAACACCCATTTCATATATTTAACCCAACTTTTATTTAAAAAATAATTATTTTTTTCATTTTATCCCCAAAAAAGGAAGGATAAATTATGAAAAGGCTCATTTGACTTGGTTCGCCTAGTTTGGGAGATTATATTCCATTACAATCGCTTGATTTTCTACTTTGCAATAATCACCCATTTTCTGGTTTGGGAGGTGGTTTGGGAGGTGTATTTGGTCCTAATAAATAAAAATATAAATAAATTGGAGGTATGGTAAATAAATAAAAACTCTTTTTATACTTAAGTGGAAGTATGGTATCCCAGATGCGGGTGAGTAGTCTGGAGCGCAGTACGAAGGTGGCGTGGAGGGTGGGCACGTGGCCATTCACTGCCGCTAGATGGACTCACAGGAGGCATGAGTTATTGTTTCATACAATCATCTTTAATGCTGCATTAATGCAACTCTTTCCCTCTCGCAAGTTTGACAGCTTAAGGGCAATGACGCTCTGCACGGTCCTCACTTTTGTTCCCCCCAATCGCTCATGCTGGTATAACAAGATTGAAGTTCCTTGCTCTCAAGACAGATTAGGGCATTGTGGCTCTGGATCGACGAGCTAATACTTATCCGTGCTTTCATGCTCTTATTCATCCATTTTGCATTTTCCTCTGTCGCCACTTCGCCATCCCCTCATCAGTTGTTTGCTTCGCTCCTCCAGGTCAATTCAAAATGCCCAGATTGCGCTCAAGGATGGGATGCAGAAGAGGAAACTCTCGTGGCTGTGTCTCCTGCCAACCTTCCTCCACAACCTCAGACCCTTCGGCTAAGGCTTCAGAGTTCTGTTTCAATAGCTATCTTGCAACCAAAAGCAGTCGTGGTAGAGGAAGTGGGCAATACATATTAGAGGTGTGCTCTCACCACTCCAATTCGCAAATGGCTCGCTTTCGATTCCCTTATACTCTAGGCAATCCTCCTTCATTGTGTCAGTCACCGTAAAATTGTGTGAGGATGCTATGGGTTCGGGGGCAGTCAGTCTAGGGGCTCCTCAGAACTAGCGGATGGAAGACCAAAATGTTTCCTTGTCGATTGTGACTTCTCAGAGAAGGGACATAGGGGGCTCTGCAATTCAGGATTCGACCACCCATGCCGGCCCGAGCACTCCAGCAGGAGAAGGTCCTTCAAGTAAAGAGGGCCAACCCTCTGAGTCTAAAGAACCAAATCAATTCGGGTACCGTATTGTTGAAGAGTAGCCTCCAACATAGCATGAAGACTGAACAGGTTTGTGCTTTTTGGTTTTGTTTAGATGCTGAAGGCAGTCGCTCAATCCCCTCAGGATACAAGGTCATCTCATGTTTTTAACTCCTAGAATCAGGTTTTTTCAACTTCTTATGGGCTGGTTTCCCCTGCGTGGGTGGCATTTCCCTGTATGTTGGTTATTGTCTTGGTTCATGTTGTTTACAGGTCAGATTTTAGTCACTGTCCTGGTACTAAGTTCTTTGTTATGGTTGTCAGTTATTTTAATTCCTGAAGCAAGTCATTATGTAGGTCCTTTGGTCAGTTATCAAACATTTTGTTGTAAGCATGCCATCTCTTGGGCTAGAACTCTCGAAGCCCCTGCCTCGCTGTAAGCATATTTTTGTATCAATATAG